>JAVKPL010001744.1:0-16816 GCA_032173675.1 Gastrolobium villosum
ATAAAATAATTTCTTTTGCATTTATTTTATTCTTCCATTTTCGACGGAATTCATTTTCCGTCAAAAATGTTCACAAAATCAATTTCTTTTGCATTTATTTTATTAATCCGTTTTCGACGGAATACATTTTTCTTCAAAAATCTTCGATGGAATCCATTTTTCGTCGAAAAACTTCATAAAATCAATTTCTTTTGCATTTATTTTATTCATCCATTTTCGACGGAATTCATTTTCCGTCAAAAATCTTCGACGAAATCTATTTTCCGTTGAAAAAATTCACAAAATCAATTTCTTTTGCATTTATTTTATTCAACCATTTTCGACGGAATTCATTTTCCGTCAAAAATCTTCGACGGAATCCATTTTCCGTCGAAAAACTTCACAAAATCAATTTCTTTTGCATTTATTTTATTCATCCGTTTTCGACGGAATCCATTTTCTGTCAAAAATCTTCGACGGAATCCATTTTCCGTCAAAAAACTTACAAAATCAATTTCCTTTGTATTTATTTTATTAATCTGTTTTCGACGAAATTCTTTTTCCGTCGAAAAACTTCACAAAATCAATTTCTTTTGTATTTATTTTAGTCATCCGTTTTCGACGGAATACTTTTTTCGTCAAAAATCTTCGACGGAATCCATTTTTCGTCGAAAAACTTCATAAAATAATTTATTTTGCGTTTATTTTATTCATCATCCGTTTTCGATGGAATTCATTTTCCGTTGAAACACTTCACAAAATAAATTTCTTTTGCATTAATTTAATTCATTCATTTTCGACGGAAAACATTTTTCGTCAAAAATCTTCGACGGAATCCATTTTGCGTCGAAAAACTTAATAAAGTCAATTTCTTTTGCATTTATTTTATTCATCCGTTTTCGACGGAATTCATTTTCCGTCAAAAATCTTCGACGGAATCCATTTTCCATCAAAAATCTTCTACGGAATCCATTTTCCGTCTAAAAACTTCAAAAAATCAATTTCTTTTGCATTTATTTTATTATATCCGTTTTCGACGAAATTTTTTTTCCTGTCGAAAAACTTCACAAAATCAATTTATTTTGTATTTATTTTATTCATCCATTTTCGACGGAATTCATTTTCCGTCAAAAATCTTCGACGGAATCCATTTTCCGTCGAAAAACTTCACAAAATCAATTTCTTTTGCATTTATTTTATTCATCCGTTTTCGATGGAATTCATTTTCCGTCAAAAATCTTCGACGGAATCCATTTTCCGTCGAAAAACTTACAAAATCAATTTCCTTTGTATTTATTTTATTAATCTGTTTTCGACGAAATTCTTTTTCCGTCGAAAAACTTCAGAAAATCAATTTCTTTTGTATTTATTTTAGTCATCCGTTTTCGACGAAATACTTTTTTCGTCAAAAATCTCCGACGGAATCCATTTTTCGTCGAAAAACTTCATAAAATAATTTCTTTTGCATTTATTTTATTCTTCCATTTTCGACGGAATTCATTTTCCGTCAAAAATGTTCACAAAATCAATTTCTTTTGCATTTATTTTATTAATCCGTTTTCGACGGAATACATTTTTCTTCAAAAATCTTCGATGGAATCCATTTTTCGTCGAAAAACTTCATAAAATCAATTTCTTTTGCATTTATTTTATTCATCCATTTTCGACGGAATTCATTTTCCGTCAAAAATCTTCGACGAAATCTATTTTCCGTTGAAAAAATTCACAAAATCAATTTCTTTTGCATTTATTTTATTCATCCATTTTCGACGGAATTCATTTTCCGTCAAAAATCTTCGACGGAATCCATTTTCCGTCGAAAAACTTCACAAAATCAATTTCTTTTGCATTTATTTTATTCATCCGTTTTCGACGGAATCCATTTTCTGTCAAAAATCTTCGACGGAATCCATTTTCCGTCGAAAAACTTACAAAATCAATTTCCTTTGTATTTATTTTATTAATCTGTTTTCGACGAAATTCTTTTTCCGTCGAAAAACTTCACAAAATCAATTTCTTTTGTATTTATTTTAGTCATCCGTTTTCGACGGAATACTTTTTTCGTCAAAAATCTTCGACGGAATCCATTTTTCGTCGAAAAACTTCATAAAATAATTTATTTTGCGTTTATTTTATTCATCCATTTTCGACGGAATTCATTTTCCGTCCAAAATCTTCGACGGAATCCATTTTCCATCGAAAAACTTCACAAAACCAATTTCTTTTGCATTTATTTTATTCATCCATTTTCGACGGAATTCATTTTCCGTCAAAAATGTTCACAAAATCAATTTCTTTTGCATTTATTTTATTAATCCGTTTTCGACGGAATACATTTTTCGTCAAAAATCTTCGATGGAATCCATTTTTCGTCGAAAAACTTCATAAAATCAATTTCTTTTGCATTTATTTTATTCATCCATTTTCGTCGGAATTCATTTTCTGTAACATCCCGCAAATTTAGGAAGTTATATGAATTTCGTGAGGAACACGAAAGCATGTTGGAATTCGAAATTATACTAATGTTTAGGGCGGAATTAATTCAAGTTAGGGAAATTATTTGTTTACATGCTATTAGGGATTAGTACGTATATTTTCTTAATTGGAGGCTAGTTATAATTATGTGATTAACTTTAGTTCAAGAAACAAACCTCTTAGTAATAATTAGAGGGTGCATAAAATAATAAAACATGGGACTAGTTCATAAGATAGGAAAGCTCTTGAACATGAATTTTGGACTCAAATTATCTCCATGGCCGACGCCTAAGAGTCCCTAAATGGGGATTATGTTCAGCCTTGACCTCTTAGAAGCCTCACACCTTATCTTAAGAAACTTACAAGCCTGTCCACTATTGGTCTAGAAGCTCAACATGGCAAGCTCATCCAACCTTGTAATTTTTATGCGCATAGGATATTAGGACAATCTGATTGCTTGTAATCTTAGATAACCTCAAATCAGCCTTGTAAGCCTTTGTCCAATGAAAGTAAAGTAGTCAGCTTGCATGAAAGACGTTTGGCCGAAAATCTCATTTCCCCTTACCCTCTTTTTCGCTATGGTGCGCATATTAGGAATGGAATGAGGAGATATTCTGGTCAATTGTTAAAAGCAATCAGCCCTAGCCTCCCTCTGCATGACCGCCACTTGTTGTTGTCTTGCTATTAAGCTTTGCATGTTTACCATGTGTCAACCAAAATCCTCCACCACTCCTTGCATGTCCGCCACCTTACTCCATTCTCCTTGCATGTGCAGCACTTGTCCCTTCAACCTTATTGCATGAGAGACACTTGTTCCCTAAGCTTTCCTTTGGTTGCATGCATGCCACTTGGGCGCATAGAGCATGCTTAAATGCTGGTTTTTTTGTGTGGTTGTCTTGTGATCAGCTTTTGAGTGTTACCCAAGTGCCAGCTTTTGTTGTTGTCTTGCATGCGCATAGAGCACCAAGGGAGCAAACTGATTTTTGGCATTGCATGTGCACCACATGGCACCTTCAACCTTCCACTCCTTCCATGCGCATAGAGTGTGAGGGAGCAGTCTGTTTGTTGGTGGACTGGCTAGCGCACTCAGCCTTTGGTGGAGAGCACCCTTCCTGCATGTTTTTGTATTGGTCAAAAGGAACACACCACTCCCACCTTGTCTCTCCACCTTGTGCGCACATAGGAAGACTATGCAATGGGAATTTTGATCCTTACCTTCCAAGTAGAAACTCTGCACCATTCCCCTCCTTCCACTTCTCTTGGCTATAAGTACCCATAAGATGAAACACAAGAAATTAACTCTTCTTTCATTCCCTCTTTTGACATGAAACCGTGAACCACACCTTGTTTTAACACCAAGAATATGTTTGCACCTCCTTCCACTCACCTTCCCTCCTCACACCCTCTAGACCGTAGGTGTTAACAAGAAACAGATCAGAATTGGCACCCTTCCTGCACAAACTGTGAAGTTCTTGGAAGGACAACAAAAGCTCAAAGCACCTTCTTCCTTCCTTTTGACTGCGAGCACTCGTAGGGAAGTACTCTAAGAAACAACTTCATTTCATCTTCCATTTCTTCCAGCCACGAGTTCTGTGAGCAGAACGCAAGGCATTTAACATATTTCTCCTTCTCTCCCTTGTTGGCCGAACGTTAGCTATCAACAAGGCAAGATGTCCATCTCTTCCTTACTCTTGCACACCTCACTCGGTGGATAAAGACATTTTCGGCTTGCTTGTAGTTAAATCTAAACCGTGAAGCATTAGGAGGATTAGGGAGCTGCTCATTCCTTCGTTGTTGCAACTTAGGACCGAGAAATGATTCTGAAACGCGTAAGGAGGTGAGTCAAACTCTGTGTTACCCTCTTCTCCCTGTTTAGCCTTGAACGTGCATTTTGGGGAGGGTTATAATTCATTTATGTGATCAGCACCCTTCCTGCCTTGAAAACAGCTTTGTCATTAGACTTGCAAGTGATCAAATAAAGGTTCAAACTCGTTTTCTTTTCTTTCACTGGCTGGGCCGTGGCATGCATGTATAGTAAGTGAAAGTTTTGTATGTCATTCATTCATCTTTTGGTACGGTTGGTATAGATATCTTAGAAGGATAATTATTCTGTCCATCTCTATGACCAGGCCTGGAATAAAGGCTAGGAATTATTTTTTACGTCTATTGCATATGTTAAAACCGGTGGTGACAAATGCTTATTAGCTTAAAAATCGAACCAAGATGCATAAAGGGAACTTGGATTTTGATACTGTTAATGTATTGGTGTAGTGAACTTAATTCAGAAAATGGATTTAAGTAAGAACCACGAAACCAGTTGTGAATCAAGGACCTAGGGGGACGATAAAGCCCTGTAACGTCTAGGAAAGACTTTGGGTCGTAATTCTATCTTGTTGTTCTTTGTTTAGGTGCGCAAAAACATTAAGAACGTGGACTATTACTCTGCTGTTGGGTAATTTATTTGTGGCATGTAAGGTAAGTGTTAGGCGATATTACCTAATGTGACTATTGACTAGTGTATGAAGTTGTAACATGATGCTCCATATTCCGTGAAATTATTATGTTCATTATGATGAAAGTATTCTGCCATGAATATGCCTTGACGGCAATATGCTTATGAGGTAAAGTTGTTATGTGGCAGCATAACGTATATGAAAAGTATATAAGCATGCATCTTACATCATACCGCATTTATTTTTACGCTTTGTGTGTGAAAGCATAGCATGGCATGCATGTACCAAAATCATATAGCCTTGCAATTTAGAATAGTTATGTACAGGACCATGTGTTTGAGCACGCATCATATAGGCATCCCTCCGGTACCAGGGTATGGGACACTTGGAATCAGTCCGCATAGGCCACAGATGGAATCCACCAAGAGGGTGCCAATTATGGGATATCCACTGTGTATTGCGCGCACGACGGTGCTATGAGCGCAAAAGGAAGGCGTTATATACACAATATGTATATGATGAAAAGGAAAAGGAACAAGGATATGTTGAAGTAACTGTTTATGATTTTGTGCCTAGTTTAATACTGTTACATTATTGGTTTTGTTGCCACACTACTGGGATTATTCTCACCCCTTTGGGGCTGCTATTTTCCTAAAATAGCAGGAAAAAGGAAAGCACATTTGAAGGCGTGAGTATGTGGATGTATAACACCTCGGAAAATTAAATGTGAATTTATTTGATAAAATATGGATTTAAAAGGGAAGGATTAATGAAAATCAGAGAATTATGGCCAAAATGGGCAAAAAGGGCAAAATGGTAATTTGCCAAAAACGTAAACCGAGGCATGAAAAATGGAGTTAGAGACTTAATATGACAAAAATAATGCTGGAAATGGAATCAGGGCGGAAAATTGAGTGAATAGGCAAATTTGGGAAAAATTGATGAATAGTGATTTTTAAGTGTTAAATACTGTGGTGTGAGTGTACCGATAAGTGTGAAATTTTTATCAATATTTTGAGGAAATAAAAATATGTCATGGACTGGAAAAATATGTAGATTAAGAATTTGTGATCAGAAATTTTATCGGGATTAAAGTTAAATCGCTTGTGGGACCCACGGGGCCAAAACCCACTTGACCCCACGCCTCCCTCCTCCTTTTCTTCTTCCTCTTTTCTTTTCTTCTCCCGTGCCTTTTTCCAGCCATTGAAGACCAAAACCCACCATTTCTCTCTTCCCTCACCATTTGCTCATTTCTTCACCAAATCACTTGGTTTTGGTGTTGAAATTTATTGTAAACAACCTTCTAAAGCCATTGGTGGTACTCTTAAGCCATGAAACCACCTCCTTTGTGCGTTTTTGGACATGGACAGATCCGACCCATTGATGTTCTTGGAGTTTTTGGGAGTTTTTGGATCTCCTTTGGATTGGTGAAGCCTTGGTGGTGTTCATACACTAGATGGTGAGTATATTTGTGGTACCTTTGTGGTTGATTTTGTAGATCTAGAAATTATGCGCTAAATCTTTAATCTTAGATGTGTGATGATAGAGAGCCCAAATGGAAAAATGCTATTAGATGAAAATGCCTTAGAATGATGCTTGTAAGCTAGAAATGCTATGATAAATTTTGGTGAAAAAGTTAGGTTTTTAACTTAGGAAATTTTGGGTTGAGTTTCATAACTTTGTGAAATTGGCATGTGGTGTAATGGAATAATTGAATGATGGACCATTGGTATAGGTTGATAATATGATTATATGATTGGTATGAGTGTTAAAATGGAATTGAAAACCTTGTATAACCATCTTTGAAGAATTCGAACCATAGAGGGGTTTGGAGGAAAAATGATGTAAAAGTTGTGTAGTTGAGATTATATGATATAAAGTGGTGTTTAATTGGATTGTAGGTTAGTATGTTGTTGTGGAATTGGAAAAATGTTAAGTGTATGATTACTTTGAGATTAAATGATTAATTTGGAAATGGTTTTGATGATCATGATGTTGATCATTTAGGTTGCCTCTTTTGGACGCTATGGAAGCGGGTAAGCTTGGAGCTTACGTATGGAGCATTGGCTCGGTGTTGAGGTAACCTTTGGAACTGGGGTTTAGTCCCTTGTGTGCTCCACCACACCTAGTGGTTGGTTGTGGTTGGATTTTGTGTCATTGGACATTGTGTGATTATGTGTGGTCATGCTTTATTGCATGATATGTGTGAGATTGTTTGGTCACTGGCTAGTTGACGTGTGTTGTGTTTGGACATCCGCTGGTTTCATTCTGTGTGAGAATGCCAGTTGGGTTTTGCCGTGGGGTCGACTCTGGGAGCGACACCAGGATGATCCAAACGTGGGACATCCGCCGGATAGGGCTCATGAGGAGTTCCGGTTGGGTTTTGCCATGGAGTCTTCTCAACCATGGGAGAGGCGCCAGGATTGTCTCGGGAGTTATATGATGGAGTCCTTGAACGTAATCCAATTGTGGATGTTCTCGGTTTGTCTCCAGTTGGTGGGTGATATTGTATGTCATGCATTTTACATTAATGTCATTGTTGCACATTGAGTGAGCCATGGGGTGGAGAAGCCTCCAGGGCCCTTGGTTTACTGAGATATATTTATATATCTCACCCCGTGTTTGGGGCACCATTTCAGGTTAGGTTGAGCCTGGAAGAGTGGAGCATGAGGTGCATATTGGGGGCACCATGTGATGAGCATTGGATTGGGACACACCTTGCATATGTTTTATGCTTTAGAATTAGATCATGAACTTGTGCATGTTGAAAATGCCATGCCTTTATATGTTCATGACTACATGTTAAATTCTTCAATTGGATGTATATGTATGACTTTAGTATCCATTGTATATTTGAGTGAGCATGGGACTTGTCCATTGCCACATTCATTGTATTTGAAGCCTTGGCAAATATGTTGTAAAATGGTCTATATTTGATGTAAAATGGCCATTATATTAAAGACTTGTAAATGATGCATGATTGAATGAAAATGCATGTTTGAGGGGCCTAGAGCCTACATTAGGATGTGTTTATGTGTTGTGTGGAGTACTAAGGTGTTAGGGATGGATTACACAACCCTTTTTGAGCTTAAAATGATGTAATTTGTCACTTTTGCTGCATAGTAATCGATTACCCAAGCATGGTAATCGATTACCATGCAACAGGGGACGAAAAATTAGCTACTGTCTCCACTGGTAATCGATTACTGAGGCTTGGTAATCGATTACCATGTGAGGTAATCGATTACCCAAGATTGGTAATCGATTACCAGAACAGAGGATGTGAAATTTTGGCTACTGCCTCATTTTTGACAGGTGGTAATCGATCATCACCCACTGGTAATCGATTACCACAGTGCAATTTTTGAAAATTCAGGTTTTTCTAGACTAAAAGAAAGGGGCTTAACTTGGTGGGTAGAACTCCAAATGGTACGTGGTTTGAAACCACGCATAGCTAATGTAAAGGGCTAGAACATGGCAAGATATTAAAGTAATAGGATGAGTTTAAATGAGTTGAATAAAAAGAAAGATTAGTGATGTTGTTAAGCTGAATGCTTCCGCGAATTGCATTTACAATTATAGTGTTGTTTTAATTAATTACGGAAAAGGTTATAGTCATGAAAAGGAATATGATAAAAGAAAAAAAAAAGTTGCCAGTAATTTAATTAACCCAATTACTGTGATTGTAACTGCGCTTAATATCATAATCAATGTTAACAATACCGGTACGTAATGGGCTGTTACATTTTATGGTATCAGAGCAGTTTCTTAGGGAACTCTGATGATTGTGTAATTGAGGTGAGTGCTGTATAGTTGTACGTAGACTCTTATTGACTGCTACACATGTGATTCCTTAGTTTGGGCCTGATCAACCCATTTCTTCGTGTTCAATGTGTGGTCAGTATAAGATGCCTTCGTGACAACCCTGGAGCACCAATGCCTGTCCTTAGGCTGAGGTTGTGGGTGCAGTGTTGACTGCTCCACAGAAAGATATGTTAGTAAGTGAATTTGGTGTAATTGAGGACTTAGTGAGAATAAATTGTGATACTGTAATTGAGGACTTAGTGAGAATAAAGTGTGATAAGATGTATAACCATTTTGGGGTAGAATGCTACCATAGTAGAATGTGGCCTTTTGGTTAGTAAAATGGTTGATTGGAGTTGATATTGGTATGATGATGTTGGTAAGTCTTCCCTAAATGTTTGGGGAGTTAGAAAAATTGAGTATATGAGGAATTAGTGCTATATCTTTAACATGGTGGGGAAATGGAACCCCGATGAATTTGTGAAAATTTGAATATGAGTGCTTATATGTAATATTGAACACTTTAGGGTTAAATAATAAGGTTATAAGACCCTTGATGAGGGCATACACTTGGATGACTTAAGATGCTTGGATGTAGAAATAAAATTGAAATTTCAAAATGTGGATTGAGGATTGTGAGTAAACTAAAGGAACTATGGAAAGGATGTGTTGGAAAATTCGATGTTGAAATTGGGACTTAGGTCCATGATGAGTTAATGTTGGCGGAATATAAGTGAGGATATCATAGGTATAAAAAGTAAAATATAAGAAGTTGAGGAAATTACCATGGATGGAATTGGATGAATTTGATTGAAAGTATGAAGGTCCATAATACAATGATGGTTGGACTTAACAAATGTGGAGTGATAAAACATAACTGAGTGTGGTGTGGTAACGGTACTAATATGCTTCCATAATGTTGTGTAGCATTGAAATGTTGATGATGTGGCCTAATTATATGTGGATAGTAATCCTGTGATGGCTAAGTGCTAGTATGTATAGATATATATATATATGTTTTGTGAAGGTCGGGGTGCCTATATTTATATCTGTGTGGTAATGAATTAGAAAATTTTCGGTAAAAGAAAAATGATGCAATTGAAATTCCCTACGATGGGAAATGTTTGAAGAGGTTGTCTCTTTGGAGTGTCATTGGATGCTCAACGTGGTATGGGATTCATGATGGAGTCCCGGTGTGCAAGTTATACCATGGCACACATGTTGTTAATAATGTGACAACTAAGGTTGTCCTGGGTTTCCCTTGTGGATTGAATCCTAAGAGGTGTTGCTCTTGGAAGTCCCAGGCGAGCACCGCTCGAAATTGAAATGTATCTGGTGGTCCTGATGCGCTGAATGCATGGACTATTATGGAAGGGCACTCTTGGTGTCATAGTAAAATCTTGAGAGAAAAGTGATGTCAGTTTAATGAAGTGGATCTTCTACAGTGTTGAGCATGGTTGCTATGAGACATGATGGACAATGGATTAGGACTGTACCGAACATGGGTACTGTTATGAATTGAAAATTTTGTGTCAAAATATGAGGAAGATGTTCGAATCATGTGAGGATGATTATGCTATGGACTAAGACTAATGATTAGTCAAGTTAAATGAATATACTGATAAGGAAAGAACCATATTTGGAAGGTCATAGTGCATGGTGCAAAAGTAAGATATAACTAGTATACCATTATGTACCTATATATAAGACTCTGTTTGCCGTTATATACGGATTTGATGTGAATGTGTTTATCCTTGTGTGGCTTATATGCCCTGAGTATATGGCTATCTCCGTATGGATTATGTTCCCGGAGATTATTATTATCTTGTATAAGTAATGTAGTGGGAGGTAGAACCTTGTGTTAGTGGGACTGTTAGTACAGCCGATGGCATGTTACCTCTTCTTGCGTGAATTATAAGGACAGATTCTCTGATTGGTGGGGCATTGCACCTGGGGCCCTTAGGACAGCAAGAGCTCGAGGGGTTAAACCTAAGGATGTTCTTACCCATTGCATTAGAGGATTGTATCTTGTGAGGAACGCAAGAGGTGAATTTTGGATAACTTAAGTGAACAGTAATATGCCTAATATGATGAAATGTGTGAGGTGCCATGAGGTGGTAGTTTGAATTATAAAATTTAGCACTCGGAGATGTGCATGAGTGTATACCAAGTGTGGTAGTATGGAATTGTGGTTTTACGGAAATTGTGAAATGAGTTATTGGATTGTCACCCTATGTGAAGAGAATGGAAAATTGATTAGTACTGATGGATTGAGTCAAAGTCTTCTGGGAAGGCTTGTGATGGCGAGATGTTAAGCTAAGATGGTGGCCAAAGTGGCCAATGATTTTAATAAGTGAATAATTGTGATGTAGTCAAGGAAGAAAGGGTGATATTAGCTGGTAAATAGAAATGTATTGGTAAAATAAAAGGTTGATATCTCTGCCCTGGTGGCCGAGTTACTGATGGAGTTGTATAGATGCAAATTATAGTGAGAGATGTGTTGGAATACACAATGTTGATGTTGTTCTTGGCTAGGTACCAAGATACATGATTGAGTGTGCGAATAGTACTGGAATAGTCTAAGAGACTTGTGTAACTGTCGATATGAAATTATGAAAATAATGACAGTGATGGATTTAGTTCCTTGTGGCATGATAAACAGGCTTTGAAAATCCCTATGTGATGGGACAGGTATGAGAGAGAGATGATATGTGGCTTTGGAATGATACATACTGGTGGAATGAAATGATGATGAAGGTGAGATGTATAGAATGAAACACATGTGGAATTGATAACATGAGTAGGGAACGGTAATTAAGGAAAGTTGTTAGTTGAAATCTTAGGCTTGTTGCCTAAAATGTGGGGAATCAATGATGAACCTATGTGTCAAGTTTCGAGATGATTTGTTGAAATTGTAAGTATGATCTAGTGTATGAAATTCATGAGTGGATTCATGGTTGAAAGCTTTGAAATGACCGATGTAAGGTATGAGTTGTAATGTGTGGTCCATTGTGTTCCAGTAAAATGTCTTAAGGAAGTGAGTTGCCATTGTGTTTTGGTGAAAGTTGGTAGACCTGTAAGGTTGGATTCGAAAGTTGAGCACTGAGATGGTGCTTGTTAAAGATAAAATGCTGAGGTGAAAGTGCACGTTATAGGGTAATAACATGAGAAAAGAAAAAGGTGTATATACGAGTTGTGGCTAAGTGCCAAAAATGGGGATTTATCCCTCAGAAAATAAAAGTATAGTGAGCGTGAACTAGATGATTACTCGGTGAATGGCACTGAGGGGCTGTGAGATTCCATAATAGTGTTTAATGTGGAATAGAAATGTGGAAAAATTTATGACAAGAGTACATACTCCGTAGAAATAAAAAAAAAATCAGAGAAGGAAAATTGTGGCTGTAGTGTGTCAAAAAGTAATAGTTGCCTGTGTGGCACAGATTGAACAGAATGTGGTATGATCCCATGGGCATAGTTGTTGATATGTTAACTAGGTAGGAGAACCCTCCAAGAAAAATATGGGCTATATGTGCTAGGTAGTCTGACATATGAAAAGAAATTGGCTTGGTAAAGCAGAGAAAGTGCACAACTGCGTGGTGCGCTCCGGTTGTTCACATGTGGTGTCACCGGAGGAGATTGAAATTGAGGAGGACTTGAAGTCTCTCTTTGGGCCTTTGAAATGAAAGGCCATTGTGAACTGTGGCTGAAAAGCCAAAAGATAGAAATGTAAATAATTATTTTGGTGTCCGCACACTGATGAAGCTACTTGGGGACGGGAGACTGAGATTCTCCGGCTGTATCCCGAGTTAGCATATGTGCATAGTTGATTTTGCGGACAAAATTCCAAAAAGGTGGGGTGAATATACACCTCAGAAAATTAAATGTGAATTTATTTGATAAAATATGGATTTAAAAGGGAAGGATTAATGAAAATCAGAGAATTATGGCCAAAATGGGCAAAAAGGGCAAAATGGTAATTTGCCAAAAACGTAAACCGAGGCATGAAAAATGGAGTTAGAGACTTAATATGACAAAAATAATGCTGGAAATGGAATCAGGGAGGAAAATTGAGTGACTAGGCAAATTTGGGAAAAATTGATGAATAGTGATTTTTAAGTGTTAAATACTGTGGTGTGAGTGTACCGATAAGTGTGAAATTTTTATCAATATTTTGAGGAAATAAAAATATGTCATGGACTGGAAAAATATGTAGATTAAGAATTTGTGATCAGAAATTTTATCGGGATTAAAGTTAAATCGCGTGTGGGACCCGCGGGGCCAAAACCCACTTGACCTCACGCCTCCCTCCTCCTTTTCTTCTTCCTCTTTTCTTTTCTTCTCCCGTGCCTTTTTCCAGCCATTGAAGACCAAAACCCACCATTTCTCTCTTCCCTCACCATTTGCTCATTTCTTCACCAAATCACTTGGTTTTGGTGTTGAAATTTATTGTAAACAACCTTCTAAAGCCATTGGTGGTACTCTTAAGCCATGAAACTGTAACAGCCCGTTACGTACCGGTATTGTTAACATTGATTATGATATTAAGCGCAGTTACAATCACAGTAATTGGTTAATTAAATTACGGGCAAACTTTTTCCTTTTTCTCTTCTCATAACTATAACCTTTTCCGTAATCAATTAAAACAACACCATAATTGTAAATGCAATACGCGGAAGCATTCAGCTTAATCAACAACACTAATCTTTCTTTTATTCAACTCATTTAAACTCATCAAGGTACTTTCATATCTTACCATGTTCTACCCCTTTACATTAGTTACGCGTGGTTTCAAACCCCGTACCATGTGGAGTTCTACCCATCAAGTTAAACCCCTTTCTTTTAGTCTAGAAAAACTTAAATTTTCAAAAATTACACTGTGGTAATCGATTACCAGTGGGTGGTAATCGATTACCACCTGTCAAAAACGAGACAGTAGCTGATTTTTCACCTCCTCTGTTCTGGTAATCGATTACCAACCTTGGGTAATCGATTACCTCACATGGTAATCGATTACCAAGCCTCAGTAATCGATTATCAGTGAAGGCAGTAGCCAAATTTCATCCTCTGTTGCATGGTAATCGATTACCATGCTTGGGTAATCGATTACTATGCAGTAAGAGTGACAGATTACAGCATTTTAAGCCCCAAAAAGGTTGTGTAATCCATCCCAAACACCTTAGTACTCCACACAACACTTAAACATACTCTAATCTAGGCACTAGGCCCTTCAAACATGCATTTCCATTCAATTATGTATCATATACAAAGTCTTCAACATAATGGCCATTTTACATCAAACATGGTCCATTTTACAACATATTCACCAAGGCTTCAATTACAATGAATGTGGCAATGGACAAGTCCCATGCTCACTCAAATATACCATATATACTAAAGTCCTACATATACATCAAATTGAAAGACTTAACAAGTAGTCATGAACATACAAGCATGGCATTTTCAACATACACAAGTTCATGGCCTAAGTCTAAAGCATAAAACATATGCAAGATGTGTCCCTATCCAATGCTCATCACATGGTGCCTCCAATATGCACCTCATGCTCCACTCTTCCAGGCTCAACCTAACCTGAAATGATGCCCCACAACACGGGGTGAGATATATAAATATATCTCAGTAAACCAAGGGCCCTGGAGGTTTCTCCACCCCATGGCTCACTCAATGTGCAAATATAACATCATACAATATGCAAGCAATGCAATATCACCCACCAACTGGAGACAACCCGAGAACATCCACTCATGGATTCATGTTCAAGGACTCCACCATATAACTCCCGAGACAGTCCTGGCGCCTCTCCCATGGTTGAGAAGACTCCATGGCAATACCCAACCGGAACTCCTCATGAGCCCTATCCGGCAGACGTCCCCCGCTTGGATCATCCTGATGTTGCTCCCAGAGTCAACACCATGGCATCTCCAACTGGCATTCTCCCGTAGGACGAACCCAGCAGATGTCCAAACCAACACACGTCAACTGGCCAGTGACCAAACAATTTTCACGCAATACAAGCAATATGCATACAAGCACACAATCACATCATGTCATAACCACATAATCCAACCACAACCTTCCTCTAGGTGTGGTGGAGCTCACTAGGGATTAAACCCAAGTTCCAAGAGTTTACCTTAACACGAGCAATACCGTTCCAAACGTATGCTCCAAATCAACTTTCCACAATTACGTCCGTGTGAGGCACCCTACAACAATCATCAAATCCAAATTACACCAAAACTCACTTTTCATGAAAATTCCTCAAATTCCTCTAAGTTAAAAACCTATATTTTTCACCAAAAATTAACATAGCATTTCTAGCTTACAAACATGATTCTAAGGCCTTTTCATCTAATAGCATTTTTCCATTTGGGCTCTCTATCATCACACATCTAAAATCAAAGCTTAGAACACAAATTCTTAATCTACGTATTTTTCCAGTCCATGACATATTTTTCTTTCCTCAAAATATTGATAAAAATTTCACACTTATCGGTACACTCATACCGCAGTATCTTTCACTTAAAAAGTCACTATTCATCATTTTTTTACAATTTTGCCTACTCACTCAATTTTCCGTCCTGATTCCATTTCCAGCATTATTTTTGTCATATTAAATCTCTAACTCCATTTTTCAAGCCTCGGTTCACGTCTTTGGCAAATTACCATTTTGCCCTTTTAGCCCATTTTGGCCCTAATTCTCGGATTTTCACTAATCCTTCCCTTTTAAACCCACATTTTATCACATAAATTCACATTTAATTTTTCGAGGTGTTATAGAAACCACCTCCTTTGTGCGTTTTTGGACATGGACAGATCCGACCCATTGATGTTCTTGGAGTTTTTGGGAGTTTTTGGATCTCCTTTGGATTTGTGAAGCCTTGGTGGTGTTCATACACTAGATGGTGAGTATATTTGTGGTACCTTTGTGGTTGATTTTGTAGATCTAGAAATTATGCGCTAAATCTTTAATCTTAGATGTGTGATGATAGAGAGCCCAAATGGAAAAATGCTATTAGATGAAAATGCCTTAGAATGATGCTTGTAAGCTAGAAATGCTATGATAAATTTTGGTGAAAAAGTTAGGTTTTTAACTTAGGAAATTTTGGGTTGAGTTTCATAACTTTGTGAAATTGGCATGTGGTGTAATGGAATAATTGAATGATGGACCATTGGTATAGGTTGATAATATGATTATACGATTGGTATGATGTTAAAATGGAATTGAAAACCTTGTATAACCATCTTTGAAGAATTCGAACCATAGAGGGGTTTGGAGGAAAAATGATGTAAAAGTTGTGTAGTTGAGATTATATGATATAAAGTGGTGTTTAATTGGATTGTAGGTTAGTATGTTGTTGTGGAATTGGAAAAATGTTAAGTGTATGATTACTTTGAGATTAAATGATTAATTTGGAAATGGTTTTGATGATCATGATGTTGATCATTTAGGTTGCCTCTTTTGGACGCTATGGAAGCGGGTAAGCTTGGAGCTTACGTATGGAGCATTGGCTCGGTGTTGAGGTAACCTTTGGAACTGGGGTTTAGTCCCTTGTGTGCTCCACCACACCTAGTGGATGGTTGTGGTTGGATTTTGTGTCATTGGACATTGTGTGATTATGTGTGGTCATGCTTTATTGCATGATATGTGTGAAATTGTTTGGTCACTGGCCAGTTGACGTGTGTTGAGTTTGGACATCCGCTGGTTTCATTCTGTGTGAGAATGCCAGTTGGGTTTTGCCGTGGGGTCGACTCTGGGAGCGACACCAGGATGATCCAAACGTGGGACATCCACCGGATAGGGCTCATGAGGAGTTCCGGTTGGGTTTTGCCATGGAGTCTTCTCAACCATGGGAGAGGCGCCAGGATTGTCTCGGGAGTTATATGATGGAGTCCTTGAACGTAATCCAATTGTGGATGTTCTCGGTTTGTCTCCAGTTGGTGGGTGATATTGTATGTCATGCATTTTACATTAATGTCATTGTTGCACATTGAGTGAGCCATGGGGTGGAGAAGCCTCCAGGGCCCTTGGTTTACTGAGATATATTTATATATCTCACCCCGTGTTTGGGGCACCATTTCAGGTTAGG
>JAVKPL010001745.1:0-170834 GCA_032173675.1 Gastrolobium villosum
AAATGGATTTCGTAGAAAATTTTTGACGGAAAATGGATTCCGTCGAAGATTTTTGACGGAAAATGAATTCCATCGAAAATGGATGAATAAAATAAATGCAAAAGAAATTGATTTTGTGAAGTTTTTCGACGGAAAATGGATTCCGTCGAAGATTTTTGACCGAAAATGAATTCCGTCGAAAATGGATGAATAAAATAAATGCAAAAGAAATTGATTTTGTGAAGTTTTTCGACGCAAAATGGATTCCGTAGAAGATTTTTGTCAGAAAATGGATTCCGTCGAAGATTTTTGACGGAAAATGAATTCCATCGAAAATGGATGAATAAAATAAATGCAAAAGAAATTGATTTTGTGAAGTTTTTCGACGGAAAATGGATTCCGTCGAAGATTTTTGACGGAAAATGGATTCCATCGAAGATGGATGAATAAAATAAATGCAAAAGAAATTGATATTGTGAAATTTTTTGATGGAAAACGGATTTCATCGAAAATGGATGAATAAAATAAATGCAAAAGAAATAGATTTTATGAATTTTTTTCGACGGAAAATGGATTCCGTCGAAGATTTTGGACAGAAAATGAATTCCGTCGAAAATGGATGAATAAAATAAATGCAAAAGAAATTGATTTTGTGAAGTTTTTCGACAGAAAACGGATTCCGTAGAAGATTCTTGACAGAAAATGGATTTCGTCGAAGATTTTAGACGGAAAATGAATTCCATCGAAAACGGATGAAAAAAATAAAAGCAAAAGAAATTGATTTTGTGAAGTTTTTCGACGGAAAATGGATTCCGTCGAAGATTTTTGACGGAAAATGGATTTCGTCAAAGATGGATGAATAAAATAAATGCAAAAGAAATTGATATTGTGAATTTTTTTTATGGAAAACAGATTTCGTCGAAAGTGGATGAATAAAATAAATGCAAAGAAATTGAATTTATGAATTTTTTCGACGAAAAATGGATTCCGTCGAAGATTTTTTACGCAAAATGTATTCCGTCGAAAACGGATGAATAAAATAAACGCAAAAGAAATTGATTTTGTGAAGTTTTTAGACGGAAAACAAATTCCGTCGAAATCTGATGAATAAAATAAATGCAAAAGAAATTGATTCCGTGAAGTTTTTCGACGGAAAATGGATTCCATCGAAGATTTTTGATTGAAATTGGATTCCGTCGAAGATTTTTGCCAGAAAATGAATTCCATCGAAAACGGATGAATAAAATAAATGCAAAAGAAATTGATTTTGTGAAGTTTTTCGACGGAAAATGGATTCCGTCGAAGATTTTTGACAGAAAATGAATTCCTTCGAAAATGGATAAATAAAATAAATGCAAAAGAAATTGATTTTGTGAAGTTTTTCGACGGAAAACGAATTCCGTCGAAAATGGATTAATAAAATAAATGCAAAAGAAATTGATTTTGTGAAGTTTTTCGACGGAAAATGGATTCCGTCGAAGATTTTGGACGGAAAATGAATACCGTCGAAAGTGGATGAATAAAATAAATGCAAAAGAAATTGATATTGTGAAATATTTTGATGGAAAACGGATTCCGTCGAAAATGGATGAATAAAATAAATGCAAAAGAAATTAATTTTATGAATTTTTTGACGGAAAACAAATTTCATCGAAAACGGATTAATAAAATAAATGCAAAAGAAATAGGTTTTGTGAAGTTTTTCGACTGAAAATGAATTCTGTCGAAAATGGATGAATAAAATAAATGCAAAAGAAATTAATTTTGTGAAGTTTTTTTTATGTAAAACGGATTCCTTCGAAAATGGATGAATAAAATAAACGCACAAGAAATTGATATTGTGAATTTTTTTGATGGAAAACGGATTCCGTCGAAATTGGATGAATAAAATAAATGCAAAAGAAATTGATTTTACAAAGTTTTTCGACGAAAAATGGATTTCATCGAAGATTTTTGACGAAAAATGTATTCCGTCGAAAACGGATGAATAAAATAAATGCAAAAGAAATTGATTTTGCGAAGTTTTTCGACGGAAAACAAATTCCTTCGAAAACGGATGAATAAAATAAATGCAAAAAGAAATTGATTTCTTGAAGTTTTTCGATGGAAAATGGATTCCGTCGAAGATTTTTGACAGAAAATGAATACCGTCAAAAACGGATGAATAAGATAAATGGAAAAGAAATTCATTTTGTGAAGTTTTTTGACGGAAAACGGATTCCATCGAAAACGGATGAATAAAATAAATGCAAAAGAAATTTATTTTGTGTTGTTTTTCGAAGGAAAATGGATTCCGTTGAAGTCGGATGAATAAAATAAATGGAAAAGAAATTGATTTTGTGAAGTTTTTCGACGAAAAAAGGAAATCAGTTGAAGATTTTTGACGGGAAATGAATTCCGTCGAAAATGGATGAATAAAATAAATGCAAAAGAAATTAATTTTGTAAGTTTTTCGACGTAAAATGGATTCCGTCGAAGATTTTTGACGAAAAATGTATTCTGTCGAAAATGGATGAATTAAATTAATGCAAAAGAAATTTATTTTGTGAATTTTTTCGACGGAAAACGAATTCCGTCGAAAATGGATGAATAAAATAAATGCAAAAGAAATTAATTTTGTGAAGTTTTTTTGACGGAAAATGAATTCCGTCGAAATTGGATGAATAAAATAAATGCAAAAGAAATTGATATTGTGAAATTTTTTGATGGAAAACGGATTCCGTCAAAAATGGATGAATAAAATAAATGGAAAAGAAATTGATTTTATGAAGTTTTTCGACGGAAAACAAATTCCATCGAAAACGGATTAATAAAATAAATGCAAAAGAAATTGGTTTTGTAAAGTTTTTCAACGGAAAATGAATTCCGTCGAAAATGGATGAATAAAATAAATGCAAAAGAAATTAATTTTGTGAAGTTTTTTTTACGTAAAACGGATTCCGTCGAAAATGGATGAATAAAATAAACGCACAAGAAATTGATATTGTGAATTTTTTTGATGGAAAACGGATTCCGACGAAAATTTATTCCGTCGAAAATGGATGAATAACATAAATACAAAAGAAATTGATTTTACAAAGTTTTTCGACGAAAAATGGATTTCGTCGAAGATTTTTGACGAAAAATGTATTCCGTCGAAAACGGATGAATAAAATAAATGCAAAAGAAATTGATTTTGCGAAGTTTTTCCTCGGAAAACAAATTTCGTCGAAAACGGATGAATAAAATAAATGCAAAAAGAAATTGATTTTGTGAAGTTTTTCGACGGAAAATGAATTCCGTCGAAAACGGATGAATAAGATAAATGGAAAAGAAATTCATTTTGTGAAGTTTTTTGACGAAAAACGGATTCCATCGAAAACGGATGAATAAAATAAATGCAAAAGAAATTTATTTTGTGTTGTTTTTCGAATGAAAATGGATTCCGTTGAAGTCGGATGAATAAAATAAATGGAAAAGAAATTGATTTTGTGAAGTTTTTCGACGAAAAAAGGAAATCAGTTGAAGATTTTTGACGGAAAATGAATTCCGTCGAAAATGGATGAATAAAATAAATGCAAAAGAAATTAATTTTGTAAGTTTTTCGACGTTAAATGGATTCCGTCGAATATTTTTGACGAAAAATGTATTCTGTCGAAAATGGATGAATTAAATTAATGCAAAAGAAATTTATTTTGTGAATTTTTTCGACGGAAAACGAATTCCGTCGAAAATGGATGAATAAAATAAATGCAAAAGAAATTAATTTTGTGAAGTTTTTTTGACGGAAAATGAATTCCGTCGAAAATGGATGAATAAAATAAATGCAAAAGAAATTGATATTGTGAAATTTTTTGATGGAAAACGGATTCCGTCGAAAATGGATGAATAAAATAAATGCAAAAGAAATTGATTTTGTGAAGTTTTTCGACGGAAAACAAATTCCATCGAAAACGGATTAATAAAATAAATGCAAAAGAAATTGGTTTTGTGAAGTTTTTCGACGGAAAATGAATTCCGTCGAAAATGGATGAATAAAATAAATGCAAAAGAAATTAATTTTGTGAAGTTTTTTTTACGTAAAACGGATTCCGTCGAAAATGGATGAATAAAATAAACGCACAAGAAATTGATATTGTGAATTTTTTTGATGGAAAACGGATTCCGTCGAAAATGGATGAATAAAATAAATGCAAAAGAAATTGATTTTACAAAGTTTTTCCTCGGAAAACAAATTCCGTCGAAAACGGATGAATAAAATAAATGCAAAAAGAAATTGATTTTGTGAAGTTTTTCGATGGAAAATGGATTCCGTCGAAGATTTTTGACAGAAAATGAATTCCGTCGAAAACTGATGAATAAGATAAATGGAAAAGAAATTCATTTTGTGAAGTTTTTTGACGAAAAACGGATTCCATCGAAAACGGATGAATAAAATAAATGCAAAAGAAATTTATTTTGTGTTGTTTTTCGAATGAAAATGGATTCCGTTGAAGTCGGATGAATAAAATAAATGGAAAAGAAATTGATTTTGTGATGTTTTTCGACGAAAAAAGGAAATCAGTTGAAGATTTTTGACGGAAAATGAATTCCGTCGAAAATGGATGAATAAAATAAATACAAAAGAAATTAATTTTGTAAGTTTTTCGACGTAAAATGGATTCCGTCGAAGATTTTTGACGTAAAATGTATTCTGTCGAAAATGGATGAATTAAATTAATGCAAAAGAAATTTATTTTGTGAATTTTTTCGACGGAAAACGAATTCCGTCGAAAATGGATGAATAAAATAAATGCAAAAGAAATTAATTTTGTGAAGTTTTTTTGACGGAAAATGAATTCCGTCGAAAATGGATGAATAAAATAAATGCAAAAGAAATTGATATTGTGAAATTTTTTGATGGAAAACGGATTCCGTCGAAAATGGATGAATAAAATAAATGCAAAAGAAATTGATTTTGTGAAGTTTTTCGACGGAAAACAAATTCCATCGAAAACGGATTAATAAAATAAATTCAAAAGAAATTGGTTTTGTGAAGTTTTTCGACGGAAAATGAATTCCGTCGAAAATGGATGAATAAAATAAATGCAAAATAAATTAATTTTGTGAAGTTTTTTTTACGTAAAACGGATTCCGTCGAAAATGGATGAATAAAATAAACGCACAAGAAATTGATATTGTGAATTTTTTTGATGGAAAACGGATTCCGTCGAAAATGGATGAATAAAATAAATGTAAAAGAAATTGATTTTACAAAGTTTTTCCTCGGAAAACAAATTCCGTCGAAAACGAATGAATAAAATAAATGCAAAAAGAAATTGATTTTGTGAAGTTTTTCGACGGAAAATGGATTCCATCGAAGATTTTTGACAGAAAATGAATTCCGTCGAAAACGGATGAATAAGATAATGGAAAAGAAATTCATTTTGTTAAGTTTTTTGACGAAAAACGGATTCCATTGAAAACGGATGAATAAAATAAATTCAAAAGAAATTGATTTTGTGTTGTTTTTCGAAGGAAAATGGATTCCGTTGAAGACGGATGAATAAAATAAATGGAAAAGAAATTGATTTTGTGAAGTTTTTCGACGAAAAAAGGAAATCAGTTGAAGATTTTTGACGGAAAACGAATTCCTTCGAAAATGGATGAATAAAATAAATGCAAAAGAAATTAAGTTTGTGAAGTTTTTAGACGGAAAACAAATTCCGTCGAAATCTGATGAATAAAATAAATGCAAAAGAAATTGATTCCGTGAAGTTTTTCGACGGAAAATGGATTCCATCGAAGATTTTTGATTGAAATTGGATTTCGTCGAAGATTTTTGCCGGAAAATGAATTCCATCGAAAACGGATGAATAAAATAAATGCAAACGAAATTGATTTTGTGAAGTTTTTCGACGGAAAATGGATTCCGTCGAAGATTTTTGACAGAAAATGAATTCCGTCGAAAATGGATAAATAAAATAAATGCAAAAGAAATTGATTTTGTGAAGTTTTTCGACGGAAAATGGATTCCGTCGAAGATTTTGGACGGAAAATGAATACCGTCGAAAATGGATGAATAAAATAAATGCAAAAGAAATTGATATTGTGAATTTTTTTGATGGAAAATGGATTCCGTCGAAAATGGATGAATAAGATAAATGCAAAAGAAATTAATTTTGTTAAGTTTTTTTGACGGAAAATGGATTCCGTCGAAAATGGATGAATAAAATAAATGCAAAAGAAATTGAATTTATGAATTTTTTCGACGAAAAATGGATTCCGTCGAAGATTTTTTACGCAAAATGTGTAACATCCCGCATAATTAGTAAAATACATAAGTACTATAGGCTATGTGTACATGTGTAGAATTCGGATGTATGGTTTATGTGTAATGGCTTGTGAATTGTATAACCTTTAACCCTTGGATAAGACTAAGGTAATTAATTAAATTAAATCTTAGGAGGGTACATATGTAGTCATGTGAATTTAATCTTATGAGTAATGTGAGTGTGTGTTAGAAGGCATTAGTGTTTGGATGTGGGCTAGTGTGTGTGTGTGGACTAGTTAATATTGGACTTGTACTATTGGATTTGTGATTGGATCCTTTTGTGTGTGTGGTCAATGGCCCAAGAATGGCTCTTGGATCAAGCTAATTCAGCCCAAGGTTGTGTCCACCCTTATCTCCCCTAAGCCTTGTCCAACTAAGGTGTCTTGTGCATCAAGGAACAACCACTTGGCTAAATGTTTTTCCTTCTCATTTATGCGCACAAGTGGGTGGATTACACTTAGAAAAATCTGCCAAATTCCTTCATGTTTGACCGCCACCTCACTTGGCTTTTGCACACTTGATTTCAATTTTATTGCATGGAAGACACATGTGCATTTTAGCATGATTTTAGGCTGCATACTTCTCCATTTTTGCGCACATGGGGGTGAGTCTTGGATCAGATTTCTTGTGTCACCAAAACTGCATAACTTGTTGACTTGGATAACCACTTACACTCTCCATCATGAGACTGCATGGTGCAGATTTTTGGCAAGCTTTTGCAGCCCATCATGAGTCAAACCTCCTCCCCCTTCCACATGCATCATAAGTGAGATTTTGGGACTGCATTTTCATCATTTTTGCGCAGAGGACAGCTCCAAAATTCAGAATCCTTGGCTGCCACAAAGCCCTTTTGCTTGTGGACTTAGTGAACCTCCCTCACACCTCACCTTGTGCGCATGGTTTGGCTTTTTATGCAGAAATTTTCTGACTTAGGACAGCCCAAAATGAGTGGTTAGACTGCCACAAAATCTGCACTCATAACACACCTCTTTTCCTCTCATAATTTGCGCACCAAGGACTGCATCAATGCAGATTTTTGGCTGCCACCTAGTTGAATTGCTTGTTGACTTAGTGAACCTTTTTTATGTGCACATGATGCACCTCTTCCACCCCACTCCATGCGCATAACTTGGTCAATTGTGCAGAAAATTTCTCTGATTTTGGACAGCTCCAAATCTGATCATATCACTCCTCCCTCCTTGCATGTAAATAGAGTAAATTAGAAGCAAACCCTTGCTTGATTCAGCCCTTGTATGCAGCCCCATCCCCTCAAGCAATCAGAATTTTTCATGATGGCAACTTCCCCTTTCCCTCACCTCCTCCTTAAATATGCGCACACTAGAGCCCCCTCACCATGTACATATGCAGCCAAGTTTCCCCCTCACTCCCTCACTCCCATAACCGAACCTACAAGCCTCCTTGGAGCTAGAAGACTTTGCTAAAGACAACTCCCTCCTTCCCTCACCTCAACCATACACCAAGCTAGTGCAAGCCTTGTTCCTCACCTTGTTGCGCATAGAACCTCTTAGGAAGTGTGGACTTGTGTGTAGTGAAGCTAGAAGGTGGTGTGACTCTTGACTTTGAAGGGTGTGCTACAAGAGGTAGGCTTTGAACTTTGAACTCTTTCTTTGTGTAGCCATGTATGAATGCTTGAATGTCTCCTTGTATATGTGTTGCTTTGGATCCTTGGTTGAGCATGATTAAAGTACAAGTATGGAGCCATTTTATGATGATTTGTATGCATGAGTTGTAGAGTAAAAGTCTCATGATCATGCTTAAAATTATATGCCACTGTTTTGTATATTTAGGCCACTGTTTTAAAGAAGAAATGTGCCACTGTTTCGGTTTAATATGCCACTGTTTTGTAGATAAAATGCCACTGTTTCAGTCCCTCAAAAATCACCATTATATGCCACTGTTTCTGCACCTAAAAGCCACTGTTTCTGCACTTAAAAGCCACTGTTTCTGCACATTAGATGCCACTGTTTCTGCACATTACATGCCACTGTTTCTGCACATTATATGCCACTGTTTCTGCACATGTATGTCACTGTTTTAGTGCTCCTTAAGCCACTGTTTTTATGCATGAAATACCACTGTTTTACTCATCAAATGCCACTGTTTCCATGCTTAAAATGCCACTGTTTTAGCCATGAAATGCCACTGTTTCCATGCTTAAAATGCCACTGTTTTTATGCATAAAAAGCCACTGTTTTAGCCATCAAATGCCACTGCTTTTATGCATAATAGTCATCAAATGCCACTGTTTTTATGCATAATGTGCCACTGTTTTAGTCATCATATGCCACTGTTTTTATGCATAATATGCCACTGTTTTAGTCATCATATGCCACTGTTTATAAGCATAAAATGCCACTGTTTTTATGCATCAAATGTCACTGTTTTAATCCATGATATGCCACTGTTTCAATGTCCAAAAAACCAAGATTTATGCCACTGTTTTGGAAGTTCAAAGTGCCACTGTTTCTGTTTTAAAACGCCACTGTTTCTGTTTAAAACGTCACTGTTTTGCTGCTGTAAATGCTCACTGTTTTGCTGCTGTATGCTCACTGTTTTACTGCTGTAAATGCTCACTGTTTTGCTGCTGTATGCTCACTGTTTTGCTGCTGTATGTTCACTGTTTTACTGCTGTAAATGCTCACTGTTTTGCTGCTGTAAATGCTCACTGTTTTGCTGCTGTATGCTCACTGTTTTGCTGCTGTAAATGCTCACTGTTTGCTGCTGTATGCTCACTGTTTTGCTGCTGTATGCTCACTGTTTTGCTGCTGTAAATGCTCACTGTTTTGCTGCTGTATGCTCACTGTTTTGCTGCTGTAAATAGCCACTGTAAATGATTAGTTGTAAATGATTTAGGTGCGCTTAAGAAGTGAGATACCTCGCTGCTGTTGGTAATATTTAAGGCACGCAAAGGTAAGTGTCAGGCGATGATGCCTAATGTGACTATTGACTACTGGTATAGAATTATGACATGATGCTCCATATGCCGTAAAAATATTATGTTCCATTATAATGAAAGGAAACTGCCAAATATGTGCCGTGATGGCTATATGATTATGAGGTAAAGACGTTATGTGGCAGCATAACGCATATGAAGGGTATATAAGCATGCATCTTACATTATACCGCATCTTTTACGCTTTGTGTGTGAAAGCATAGCATGACATGCATGTACCAAGATCATATAGGCCTTGTTTTTAGAATAGTTATGTACAGTACCATGTGTTTGAGCAAGCATCATATAGGCATCCCCAAGGTACCGGGGTATGGGACACTTGGCATCAGTCCGCATAGGCCCACAGATGGAATCCACATGGAGCTCAGGTGCCAAGGGTATATTTGATTCCACTGTGAAGTGCGCGCACGACGGTGCTAAAAGCGCAAAGGAAAGGCGTTATATACGCAATATATGAATATGATAAAGGAAAAGGAACAAGGATATGTTGAAGTGACTGTTTATGATTTTGTGCCTAGTTAATATTGTTATATTATTGGTTTTATTGCCACACTACTGGGATTATTCTCACCCCTTCGGGGCTGCTATTTTTCCAAAATGGCAGGAGGACGCAAGAGCATTTGAAGGAGTAATATTTGGCTGTTGATTGCTGATGCGTGGATTACCACTTTTGCTGTTTGTTTAAAATGGATAACTGTAATGATTGATGTTTGGTACTTTTGGATGACTGTAGTCTTTATCATATTTATGTTAGCTTGAACTTTTATGAACAATGGCTATTTTGGAAAACCTTTGTGAAAAGAATTTAAGTGATGAAATTTTTATACGGATTTGTATACTGCTTTGTTAGCTAATGTGACGTTAACGACTCTAATTCCGCTTAGCAAACGACTCTCTTGGATGCATACAAGGGAGGGCGTTACACTAATTGGTATCAGAGCAGTTTGGTCCATGGATTTGCTTGTGTTTGATTGAATTGATTGTTGTTTGTGTTTATCTCTGATTGACTGTCTAAATGTGCTATAGTTTAAGTATATGTTAGCTAGGATAGTTAGATGGTTTAGACTGTTCTGTGATAAGACACGGATGCATAGCTAACTTGTCCGAATTGAACTCGAGTACCTACTTGGGACTGCTGCCATGAATAACTTGCGGTGAGCCTGATCAACTCATTTCCTGATATTGTGAGTGCAGAATCATGGCGGGTGGTCGCGGTTCAACTCGGGGAAGGACTGACGATGCGGAAGAGGATCTTATCACCACCATTGGGGGACTGCCAACGTTTATCCAGAATATGAGCCAAGAATGGCGCGACCATAGGCAACAGAATCAGAACCCACCCCCACTGCATGAAAATGCCGAAGAAATTGCCCGTCGGAGGTTGAAAGACTTCCGCAACTTCCAACCACCTACCTTTGAGGGTGAGGACAACCCTGAGGCTGCAGCAAAGTGGCTGCAGATGATCGAGCATATCTTTGAACGCATGGCATGCCCGGAAGCGCAGAAGACTGAGTACGCGTCGTACCAGCTGATGGGAGAAGCTTTAACATGGTGGACTGGTGCGAGGGCTCTGCTGAGAGCTCAGGACGTGGAACTAACATGGGCCGTGTTCAGACAAGTATTTCTGGATAAGTATTTTCCTAAGGCAATGCGAAGGATGAAGCACACTGAACTGCTGTCGCTCAGGCAGGGTAACATGACGGTTAATGAGTATATTGCGAAGTTTGGGCAGCTGATCGAGTACGCCAACTTTGACCGGAACATTTATGACGAAGAATGGCAGGTGGAGAAGTTCGAGAGCGGACTGCATCCGGAAATCCGCAAGCTCATCTTGACGACGGCTAATCGTACACTTCCAGAACTCATCAACCAGAGTCGTCAGGCAGAAGGAATCATTCTGGAGGCCAAGAACTTGAACAAGCCACCACCACAATTCCACGGAGGAAATCGAGCAGGCAGATTCTTCAGGACGGCACCTGGTAGGGGTCGAGGCAGAGGTACGCCGTTGCAGGCGCGGCCTGGAAACTTTAAGAGAAACTTTACGGTGGGTCAATCGTCGACTGGACGTCAGGGCGCGACTGTTTGTGCCACATGTGGAAAGAATCACTTTGGAGTCTGTCGCAAGAACAACAATGCATGCTTCAGATGCGGCCAGCAAGGTCATTTTGCTTACAAATGCCCCCAGAACGCTGACCAACAGCCTCCGCAAGCACGGGTGTTCACATTGGATGCAAATGAAGCGCAGAAGTTTCCCAACCTGATCAAAGGTAATGTCACTTTGAATGGTCATCCAATTTCTGTTATCTTTGATTCTGGAGCGTCTGGCTCTTTTATGGCAAAGCATACTGCCTTGAGAATAGGCATCACCCCAACCCCGTTACCTTATGAGTTACACATCAGCACACCTACGGGAGGATCGTGCACAGCCTCAGAGATCTGCAGAGGTGTTACCTTGCAGTATGAAGGGAACACATATAAGTTAACTTGGTGGTCCTGCCGGTATTCAACTTCGATGTGATTATCGGTATGGACTGGTTGACGGAAAACGGGATAACTTTGGACTGTCGAGCGGGGAAAGTCGTTGTTCCTGCGAAAGATGGTAATTTTCAACCTTTCTCTCTCATTTCCTTATTGCAAGTTAGAAAAGAGCTCCGCAAGGGAGCAGCAGGGTATCTTTTGTCGATCGAGGCTGAGACCTCGGTTGACAATCCAATTCAGAATGTACCGGTAGTTAGAGAATTCGAGGAGGTATTCCCGGATGAAATACCTCGATTGCCTCCTCATAGGGAAATAGAATTTTCGATCGAACTTGTTCCTGGAGTTGGACCAATCTCCATTGCCCCGTATCGTATGGCACCTTTGGAACTGCGCGAATTGAAGAAGCAGATAGAAGAGCTTTTGGCAAAGGAATTCATCAGACCGAGTACTTCTCCATGGGGTGCTCCAGCCATCTTGATTAAGAAGAAGGATGGAAGTTTACGTCTGTGTGTAGATTACCGCCAGCTGAACAAAGTCACGGTGAAGAATAAGTATCCGCTACCGAGGATCGACGATTTGATGGACCAGCTGAGAGGAGCCAGAGTCTTTTCCAAGATAGATTTACGATCGGGATACCATCAGATCCGGGTCAAACCGGAGGATATTCCGAAAACCGCTTTTAGGACTCGTTATGGGCACTACGAATATCAGGTGATCCCATTCGGACTTACGAATGCTCCAGCGGTATTCATGGACTACATGAACCGCATCTTCCGCCCCTTTCTTGATCAGTTCGTTATTGTGTTTATCGACGATATCCTGATTTACTCGGCTAATGAAGAGCTGCATGCGGAACATCTGAGGATTGTCTTGCAAATTTTGAAGGAGAAGCAGTTGTACGCGAAATGGTCGAAGTGCGAGTTTTGGCTTAAAGAGGTCCAGTTTCTGGGCCATGTCATCTCGTCAGAAGGTATCGCGGTGGACCCCAGCAAAGTTGAAGCTGTCATGAATTGGGAACGACCCAAGACTGTCACTGAAGTAAGAAGTTTCTTAGGTCTTGCTGGATACTATCGAAGGTTCATCCAGAATTTCTCGCAGATAGTGCAACCTCTTACTCGTCTCACTCGGAAGGACAAGCCTTTTGAGTGGACTGAAGCTTGTGAAGAATGTTTCTTGGAGCTAAAGAGCAGATTGACGAGTGCTCCCGTACTCACGATTCCGGATCCTACTCAAAAGTTTGAAGTGTACTGCGATGCGTCGCTGAAAGGACTTGGATGCGTGTTGATGCAGGATCGTATGGCGGTAGCTTATGCATCTCGACAACTGAAGCCTCACGAAGAAAATTATCCTACGCACGATTTGGAATTAGCAGCTATAGTGTTCGCACTTAAAATCTGGAGGCACCACTTGTATGGTTCGCAGTTTGACGTGTTCAGTGATCATAAGAGTTTGAAGTACTTGTTCGACCAGAAGGAGCTGAATATGCGGCAACGTCGGTGGATGGAATTTCTGAAGGACTACGATTTTGAACTTAAATACCACCCAGGAAAGGCAAACGTGGTAGCTGACGCCCTGAGTAGGAAGACTCTACACACTGCAACTCTGATGATAGAAGAGCTAAAATTGTTTGAGGCCTTTCGAGACTTGAACGTATCGGTAGACGAGAGAGGAAATAGCATAAGATTGGGAATTATAAAGGTGGAGAATGAATTGATCAGTAGAATTAAGGAGGCTCAGAAAGATGAAGAGTTAGTCCGTGATTTGGTTGGCAACCAAGATGTTGTAAAGGACGAGAATGATGTATGGAGATTTCAAGGACGGCTGGTTGTGCCGAACGAAGTGTTGAAGCAAGAAGTTTTACAGGAGGCTCACAAGGGTAAGTACGCAGTTCATCCTGGATCCACGAAGATGTACCATGATTTGAAGACCTCGTTTTGGTGGCCGGGTATGAAGCGTGATATTGCGGAGTATGTGTCTCGATGCTTAACTTGTCAGAAGGTGAAGTACGAACATCAGAAACCGTCGGGACTCCTTCAACCTTTGGAGATTCCCGAATGGGAGTGGGACAGTATTTCGATGGATTTTGTAGTTGGACTTCCTCGGACGCGAGAAGGATATGATTCTATCTGGGTGATTGTCGATCGTTTAACGAAGTCAGCTCATTTCTTGCGCGTTAGAACCACCTTTGATACAGAGAGGCTTGCCAGAATCTATTTGCAGGAGATTGTGAAGCTGCACGGAGTTCCTACGAGTATTGTCAGTGATCGTGATCCCAAGTTTACATCTAAGTTTTGGGAATCCTTTCAAAGAGCATTAGGGACCCAATTGAGGTTGAGCACTGCTTATCATCCGCAGACCGATGGCCAGACGGAACGCACCATTCAAGCATTAGAGGACATGTTGCGAGCGTGTGTTTTGGAGTTAGGAGGCAGCTGGGATAGTTATCTTTCGTTGATTGAGTTTGCCTACAACTACAGTTACCATTCCAGTATTCAGATGGCACCGTATGAAGCTTTGTATGGGAGGAAATGTAGATCCCCTTTATGATGGACTGAAGTGGGTGAGCGAAGTATGTTAGGACCTGATCTAATTCAAGAGACATCCGAACAGGTAAAGAAGATTCGGGAGAATATGCAGAGGGCTCAGGCGAGACAGAAGAGTTATTACGACAAGCGTCATAAGCCTCTATCTTTCGAAGTCGGAGATCATGTGTTCTTGAGAATCACTCCTACATCGGGACTCGGAAGGAGAATGGGAGTAAAGAAGTTAAGTCCACGGTACTTAGGACCATATCTGATTATGGACCGGATTGGAGAGTCTGCATACCGGTTGGCCTTACCGCCCAATTTGTCAGGAATTCACAATGTATTTCATGTGTCTCAGCTACGGAGGTATCTCTCTGATCCATCTCACGTGTTACAACCGGAAGAAGTGGAACTCAAGGAAAATCTAACTTATCAAGTGCAACCATTCCAAATTCTTGAAAGATCCGTCAAGCGACTCCGTTCTAAAGAGATTCCTTTGGTGAAGGTATTATGGAACAACAGATCGACAGCTGAAGCCACTTGGGAGCGCGAGGACGACGTTCAGAAACGCTATCCAGAACTGTTTAGCTCTTAAGTAAGTTTAATTTTGCGGGCAAAATTCCTACTTGGTGGGGAGAGTGTAACATCCCGCATAATTAGTAAAATACATAAGTACTATAGGCTATGTGTACATGTGTAGAATTCGGATGTATGGTTTATGTGTAATGGCTTGTGAATTGTATAACCTTTAACCCTTGGATAAGACTAAGGTAATTAATTAAATTAAATCTTAGGAGGGTACATATGTAGTCATGTGAATTTAATCTTATGAGTAATGTGAGTGTGTGTTAGAAGGCATTAGTGTTTGGATGTGGGCTAGTGTGTGTGTGTGGACTAGTTAATATTGGACTTGTACTATTGGATTTGTGATTGGATCCTTTGTGTGTGTGGTCAATGGCCCAAGAATGGCTCTTGGATCAAGCTAATTCAGCCCAAGGTTGTGTCCACCCTTATCTCCCCTAAGCCTTGTCCAACTAAGGTGTCTTGTGCATCAAGGAACAACCACTTGGCTAAATGTTTTTCCTTCTCATTTATGCGCACAAGTGGGTGGATTACACTTAGAAAAATCTGCCAAATTCCTTCATGTTTGACCGCCACCTCACTTGGCTTTTGCACACTTGATTTCAATTTTATTGCATGGAAGACACATGTGCATTTTAGCATGATTTTAGGCTGCATACTTCTCCATTTTTGCGCACATGGGGGTGAGTCTTGGATCAGATTTCTTGTGTCACCAAAACTGCATAACTTGTTGACTTGGATAACCACTTACACTCTCCATCATGAGACTGCATGGTGCAGATTTTTGGCAAGCTTTTGCAGCCCATCATGAGTCAAACCTCCTCCTCCTTCCACATGCATCATAAGTGAGATTTTGGGACTGTATTTTCATCATTTTTGCGCAGAGGACAGCTCCAAAAATCAGAATCCTTGGCTGCCACAAAGCTCCCTTGCTTGTGGACTTAGTGAACCTCCCTCACACCTCACCTTGTGCGCATGGGTTGGCTTTTTATGCAGAAATTTTCTGACTTAGGACAGCCCAAAATGAGTGTTTAGACTGCCACAAAATCTGCACTCATAACACACCTCTTTTCCTCTCATAATTTGCGCACCAAGGACTGCATCAATGCAGATTTTTGGCTGCCACCTAGTTGAATTGCTTGTTGACTTAGTGAACCTTTTTTATGTGCACATGATGCACCTCTTCCACCCCACTCCATGCGCATAACTTGGTCAATTGTGCAGAAAATTTCTCTGATTTTGGACAGCTCCAAATCTGATCATATCACTCCTCCCTCCTTGCATGTAAATAGAGTAAATTAGAAGCAAACCCTTGCTTGATTCAGCCCTTGTATGCAGCCCCATCCCCTCAAGCAATCAGAATTTTTCATGATGGCAACTTCCCCTCACCTCCTCCTTAAATATGCGCACACTAGAGCCCCCTCACCATGTACATATGCAGCCAAGTTTCCCCCTCACTCCCTCACTCCCATAACCGAACCTACAAGCCTCCTTGGAGCTAGAAGACTTTGCTAAAGACAACTCCCTCCTTCCCTCACCTCAACCATACACCAAGCTAGTGCAAGCCTTGTTCCTCACCTTGTTGCGCATAGAACCTCTTAGGAAGTGTGGACTTGTGTGTAGTGAAGCTAGAAGGTGGTGTGACTCTTGACTTTGAAGGGTGTGCTACAAGAGGTAGGCTTTGAACTTTGAACTCTTTCTTTGTGTAGCCATGTATGAATGCTTGAATGTCTCCTTGTATATGTGTTGCTTTGGATCCTTGGTTGAGCATGATTAAAGTACAAGTATGGAGCCATTTTATGATGATTTGTATGCATGAGTTGTAGAGTAAAAGTCTCATGATCATGCTTAAAATTATATGCCACTGTTTTGTATAATTAGGCCACTGTTTTAAAGAAGAAATGTGCCACTGTTTCGGTTTAATATGCCACTGTTTTGTAGATAAAATGCCACTGTTTCGGTCCCTCTAAATCACCATTATATGCCACTGTTTCTGCACCTAAAAGCCACTGTTTCTGCACCTAAAAGCCACTGTTTCTGCACATTAGATGCCACTGTTTCTGCACATTACATGCCACTGTTTCTGCACATTATATGCCACTGTTTCTGCACATGTATGTCACTGTTTTAGTGCTCCTTAAGCCACTATTTTTATGCATGAAATGCCACTGTTTTACTCATCAAATGCCACTGTTTCCATGCTTAAAATGCCACTGTTTTAGCCATGAAATGCCACTGTTTCCATGCTTAAAATGCCACTGTTTTTATGCATAAAAAGCCACTGTTTTAGCCACCAAATGCCACTGCTTTTATGCATAATGTGCCACTATTTTAGTCATCAAATGCCACTGTTTTTATGCATAATGTGCCACTGTTTTAGTCATCATATGCCACTGTTTTTATGCATAATATGCCACTGTTTTAGTCATCATATGCCACTGTTTATAAGCATAAAATGCCACTGTTTTTATGCATCAAATGTCACTGTTTTAATCCATGATATGCCACTGTTTCAATGTCCAAAAAACCAAGATTTATGCCACTGTTTTGGAAGTTCAAAGTGCCACTGTTTCTGTTTTAAAAACGCCACTGTTTCTGTTTTAAAACGCCACTGTTTCTGTTTAAAACGTCACTGTTTTGCTGCTGTATGTTCACTGTTTTGCTGCTGTATGTTCACTGTTTTACTGCTGTAAATGCTCACTGTTTTGCTGCTGTATGCTCACTGTTTTGCTGCTGTATGTTCACTGTTTTACTGCTGTAAATGCTCACTGTTTTGCTGCTGTAAATGCTCACTGTTTTGCTGCTGTATGCTCACTGTTTTGCTGCTGTAAATGCTCACTGTTTGCTGCTGTATGCTCACTGTTTTGCTGCTGTATGCTCACTGTTTTGCTGCTGTAAATGCTCACTGTTTTGCTGCTGTATGCTCACTGTTTTGCTGCTGTAAATAGCCACTGTAAATGATTAGTTGTAAATGATTTAGGTGCGCTTAAGAAGTGAGATACCTCGCTGCTGTTGGTAATATTTAAGGCACGCAAAGGTAAGTGTCAGGCGATGATGCCTAATGTGACTATTGACTACTGGTATAGAATTATGACATGATGCTCCATATGCCGTAAAAATATTATGTTCCATTATAATGAAAGGAAACTGCCAAATATGTGCCGTGATGGCTATATGATTATGAGGTAAAGACGTTATGTGGCAGCATAACGCATATGAAAGGTATATAAGCATGCATCTTACATTATACCGCATCTTTTACGCTTTGTGTGTGAAAGCATAGCATGACATGCATGTACCAAGATCATATAGGCCTTGTTTTTAGAATAGTTATGTACAGGACCATGTGTTTGAGCAAGCATCATATAGGCATCCCCAAGGTACCGGGGTATGGGACACTTGGCATCAGTCCGCATAGGCCCACAGATGGAATCCACATGGAGCTCAGGTGCCAAGGGTATATTTGATTCCACTGTGAAGTGCGCGCACGACGGTGCTAAAAGCGCAAAGGAAAGGCGTTATATACGCAATATATGAATATGATAAAGGAAAAGGAACAAGGATATGTTGAAGTGACTGTTTATGATTTTGTGCCTAGTTAATATTGTTATATTATTGGTTTTATTGCCACACTACTGGGATTATTCTCACCCCTTCGGGGCTGCTATTTTTCCAAAATGGCAGGAGGACGCAAGAGCATTTGAAGGAGTAATATTTGGCTGTTGATTGCTGATGCGTGGATTACCACTTTTGCTGTTTGTTTAAAATGGATAACTGTAATGATTGATGTTTGGTACTTTTGGATGACTGTAGTCTTTATCATATTTATGTTAGCTTGAACTTTTATGAACAATGGCTATTTTGGAAAACCTTTGTGAAAAGAATTTAAGTGATGAAATTTTTATACGGATTTGTATACTGCTTTGTTAGCTAATGTGACGTTAACGACTCTAATTCCGCTTAGCAAACGACTCTCTTGGATGCATACAAGGGAGGGCGTTACAAAATGTATTCCGTCGAAAACGGATGAATAAAATAAATGCAAAAGAAATTGATTTTGTGAAGTTTTTCGACGGAAAACAAATTTCTTCGAAATCTGATGAATAAAATAAATGCAAAAGAAATTGATTCCGTGAAGTTTTTCGACGGAAAATGGATTCCGTCGAAGATTTTTGATTGAAATTGGATTCCGTCGAAGATTTTTGACGGAAAATGAATTCCATCGAAAACGGATGAATAAAATAAATGCAAAAGAAATTGATTTTGTGAAGTTTTTCGACGGAAAATGGATTCCGTCGAAGATTTTTGACAGAAAATGAATTCCGTCGAAAATGGATGAATAAAATTAATGCAAAAGAAATTGATTTTGTGAAGTTTTTCGACGGAAAACGGATTCCGTCGAAAATGGATGAATAAAATAAATGCAAAAGAAATTGATTTTGTAAGTTTTTCGACGGAAAATGGATTCCGTCGAAGATTTTTGACGAAAAATGTATTCTGTCGAAAATGGATGAATTAAATTAATGCAAAAGAAATTTATTTTGTGAATTTTTTCGACGGAAAACAAATTTCGTCGAAAATGGATGAATAAAATAAATGAAAAAGAAATTAATTTTGTGAAGTTTTTTTGACGGAAAATGAATTCCGTCGAAAATGGATGAATAAAATAAATGCAAAAGAAATTGATATTGTGAAATTTTTTGATGGAAAACGGATGAATAAAATAAATGCAAAAGAAATTGATTTTATTAAGTTTTTCGACGGAAAACAAATTCCATCGAAAACAGATTAATAAAATAAATGCAAAAAAAATTGTTTTTATGAAGTTTTTCGACGGAAAATGAAATCCGTCGAAAATGGATGAATAAAATAAATGCAAAAGAAATTGATTTTGTGAAGTTTTTCGACGGAAAATGGATTCCGTAGAAGATTTTTGACAGAAAATGAATTCCGTCGAAAATGGATGAATAAAATAAATGCAAAAGAAATTGATTTTGTGAAGTTTTTCGACGTAAAACGGATTCCGTCAAAAATGGATGAATAAAATAAATGCAAAAGAAATTGATTTTGTAAGTTTTTCGACGGAAAATGGATTCCGTCGAAGATTTTTGACGAAAAATGTATTCTGTCGAAAATGGATGAATTAAATTAATGCAAAAGAAATTTATTTTGTGAATTTTTTCGACGGAAAACAAATTTCGTCGAAAATGGATGAATAAAATAAATGAAAAAGAAATTAATTTTGTGAAGTTTTTTTGACGGAAAATGAATTCCGTCGAAAATGAATGAATAAAATAAATGCAAAAGAAATTGATATTGTGAAATTTTTTGATGGAAAACGGATGAATAAAATAAATGCAAAAGAAATTGATTTTATGAAGTTTTTCGACGGAAAACAAATTCCATCGAAAACAGATTAATAAAATAAATGCAAAAGAAATTGATTTTATGAAGTTTTTCGACGGAAAATGGATTCCCTATAAGATTTTTGATGGAAAATGGATTCCGTCGAAGATTTTTGACGGAAAATGAATTCCATCGAAAATGGATTAATAAAATAAATGCAAAAGAAATTGGTTTTGTGAAGTTTTTCGACGGAAAATGAATTCCGTCGAAAATGGATGAATAAAATAAATGCAAAAGAAATTTATTTTGTGAATTTTTTTTTACGTAAAACGGATTCCGTCGAAAATGGATGAATAAAATAAACGCACAAGAAATTGATATTATGAAATTTTTTGATGGAAAACTAATTCCGTCGATAATGGATGAATAAAATAAATGCAAAAGAAATTGATTTTACAAAGTTTTTCGACGAAAAGTGGATTTCGTCGAAGATTTTTGACGAAAAATATATTCCGTCGAAAACGGATGAATAAAATAAAGGCAAAAGAAATTGATTTTGCGAAGTTTTTCGACGGAAAACAAATTCCGTCGAAAATGGATGAATAAAATAAATGCAAAAAGAAATTGATTTTGTGAAGTTTTTCTACGGAAAATACATAAGTATTATAATGATATAGGCGCATCGAAAATGGATGAATAAAATTGTAACATCCCGCATAATTAGTAAAATACATAAGTATTATAATGATATAGAATTTGATTTTTTTGGTTTTGGTGGCTTGCGAATTGTTTGATCTTTATCCTTGGATGAGACTAAGGTAAGTATTTAAATTAAATCATAGGAGGGTGCTTATGTAGGCATGTGAAATTTATTAAAATCATAAGAGTAATTTGATTGTGTGTGTTATAAGGCTTTTGTGTTATAGGACTTTGGAAGTGGGCTAGTGTGTGTGGACTTGTCACTATTGGACTTGTGTGATTGGGTTCTTTGTATGTGTAGGCCAATGGCCCAAGGAGGCTTTTGGATCAAGCTAGTTCAGCCCAAGGTTGTGTCCACCCTTATCTCCCCTAAGCCTTGTCCAACAAGGATGTTTGTGTACCAAGGAACCTTCACATGGCTAGGTGTATCATCTCACTCATTCATGCGCACAAGAGGTAGAAAATACTTAGAAAAATCTGCCAATTTTCCTCTTGTATGACCGCCACATCACTTTGCTTGTGCATCACTTGATTTCAACTTCATTGCATGGATGACACATGTACTATTTAGCATGATTTTAGGCTGCATTCTTCTTCATTTTGGCGCACATGAAGAGGGCTTGGATCAGATTTTTATGACACAAAATCTGCCTTTGAGTGTTGACTTGGAGAACCACCTTACACCTTCCATCATGAGGCTGAAATGTGCAGATTTTTGCATGCTTTTGGCAGTCCATCATGAGCCAAATCTGCCCCTTGCTTCCACATGCATCAAAAGTAGGATTTTGGGGCTGCAACCTCTCATCTTATGCGCACAAGGACAGCTCCAAAGCAGATTTTTTGGCTGCCACAAAGCTGTCTTGCTTGTGGACTTAGTGAACCTCCTAGCATGTGCTCATGATGACAACTCCCCCTCACCTCCTTGCATGTGCATAGAGTAACCAAGAAGCAAACCTTTGCTTGTCCAAATCAGTTTGCAGCCCCATCCTCACAAGTAATCAGATTTGTTATCATTTCAACCTCTCCTCTCTTTTCCTTTAAGTTATGCGCACACTAGAGAGCTTCCTCACTTTGCACAAGTTCAGCCAACTTTCCTTCCTCATCTCCTCACTCCCTAGCCGTGAAAGCATGAGCATTTGGAGCAAGAAACACTAAACCAACTTCATCCTTCTTCCCTCACACCTTTAAAGCCGTGACTATACACCAAGTAAGTGTGAGTTTTCTTTCTTCTCTTCCCCTCACTGTCCAGCCTTGTTCCTCAACCTTGAAGCTGTCCAAGTTTGTTTCTCCTCACCATTTATGCGCATAGATCATCTCCTAGGAAGTGTGGACTTGTTGTTGGTAGAACTAGAAAGGTGTGGTGTGTGACAAGAAGTGTGTGCTACAAGAGGTAAGCCTTGAACTTAGACCTCTTTCATGGTGTGTAATAATGTGTGTTCTTGAATGTCCTCTTGAATATGTGTTGTTTTGGATTCTTGAATGAGCATGGTTAAAGTATAAGGATGGAGCTATTTTATGATGACTTGTATGCATGAGTTATAGAATGAAAGTCTCATGGTTATGTTTAAGTTCATGCCACTGTTTTCTTGTATGAATATGCCACTGTTTTGAGGAGAAATATGCCACTGTTTCCCTATGAAGGTGCCACTGTTTTGAGGCTAAGAAATGTCACTGTTTCGGTTTCACAAGATCACCAATTTGATGCCACTGTTTCTGCATAAAATGCTCACTGTTTTAGTCCATTATGCCACTGTTTCTGCATAAAATGCTCACTGTTTTAATGCCACATATGTCACTGTTTTGCACCAAAAACACTCACTGTTTTAGTACTTAATGAGCCACTGTTTCTGCATAAAATAACCACCATCTTGATGTCCAAACACTACCCTCTATGCCACTGTATTGGTGTCTAAATACTCCCATTTTGCCACTGTTTTGATGATCAAGAATCACTATTTATGCCACTGTTTTAATGTCTAAAAATCATGATTTATATCACTGTTTTGGATGTTCAAATGTATCATTCATGCCACTGTTTTAATGTTCAAAAACCACTCCCTTTGCCACTGTTTTTCATGTGCAAATATCACCACTAATGTCACTGTTTTAATGCTTAAATGTTACCATTCATGCCACTGTTTTGATGCACAAATAACACTACTTATGCCACTGTTTTGAGGTTCAAATGCCATTGATTATGTCACTGTTTTAACATTCAAATGCCACTGTTCTGCCACTGTTTTAAGGTCCAAAATGTCACTGGTTCTGTTTTAAAACGTTCACTGTTCTGCTGTAAGGTGCTACTGTTTTTTCTGCTGTAAAACGTCACTGTTTCTGTCCACTGTTTTTAAGTAAAACGTCACTGTTTCTGCCCACTGTTTTAAGGGAAACGTCACTGTTTTCGGCTCACTGTTTTAAAGAACAACTCACTGTTTTCTGCTCACTGTTTTAAAAACAAACGTCACTGTTTCCTGCTGTAAAACGTTGCTGTATGCTCACTGTTTTCTGCTGTAAAACACTGCTGTATGCTCACTGTTTTCCACTGTAAAACGCTGCTGTATGCTCACTGTTTCTGCTGTATATCGCCGCTGTAAATGATTGGTTGTAATTGATTTAGGTGCGCTTAAGAAGTGAGATACTTCGCTGCTGTTTGGTATTGTTTAAGGCACACAAGGTAAGTGTCAGGCGATATTACCTAATGTGACTATTGACTACTGGTATAAAATTGTGACATGATGCTCCATATTCCGTAAAAGTATTATGTTCCATTATGATGAAAGGAAACTGCCAAAAATGTGCCGTGATGGCTATATGATTATGAGGTAAAGACGTTATGTGGCAGCATAACGCATATGAAAAGTATATGTGCCGTGATGGCTATATGAAAGGTATATAAGCATGCACCTTACATCATACCGCATTTTTACGCTTTGTGTGTGAAAGCATAGCATGACATGCATGTATCAAGATCATATAGGCCTTGTTTTAGAATAGTTATGTACAGGACCATGTGTTTGAGCAAGCATCATATAGGCATCCCCAAGGTACCGGGGTATGGGACACTTGGCATCAGTCCGCATAGGCCCACAGTTGGAATCCACATGGAGCTCAGGTGCCAAGGGATATTTGATTCCACTGTGAAGTGCGCGCACGACGGTGCTAAAAGCGCAAAGGAAAGGCGTTATATACGCAATATATGAATATGATGAAAAGGAAAGGCGTTATATGCGCTGTATATATGAATATGATGAAAAGGAAAAAGGAAAAGGAACAAGGATATGTTGAAGTGACTGTTTATGATTTTGTGCCTAGTTAATACTGTTATATTACTGGTTTTGTTGCCACACTACTGGGATTATTCTCACCCCTTCGGGGCTGCTATTTTTCCAAAATGGCAGGAGGACGTAAAAGCATTTGAAGGAGTGATGTTTTGCTGTTGCTTGCTGATGCATGGATTATCACTGTTGCTGTTTGATTAATTGGATGACTGTAATGATTAATATTTTGGTACTCTTGGATGACTGTAGACTTTATCATCTCTATTTTATCTTGAACTTTTATGAACAGCGGCTATTTTGGAAAACGTTTGTGAAAGGAATTTTTGAAAGACTTATGTGCTGAAATTTCTACAGTGCACCTTACGGGTGGTGTTTTTATGAGCAAACGAACTCCGATTTACTATTATTTTATATGCACGCGAAGCCCCAAACGTGCTCTTTCTAAATCACTTGAAACATTTTTTATCGTCCAAACAGAAGTTATAAGAATTATTGAAACGTCTTACGGACTTGTACTTAGCATAAAAATCTTTGTTAGCTCATGTGACGTTAACGACTCTAATTCCGCTTAGCAAACGACTCTCTTGGATGCATACAAGGGAGGGCGTTACACTAATTGGTATCAGAGCAGTTTGGTCCATGGATTTGCTTGTGATTGATTGACTTGATTGTTGATTGTGTTTATCTGCTGATTGACTGTCTAAATGTGCTATAGTTTAAGTGCTTGAGTATATATTGACTAGGATAGTTAGATTGTTTAGACTGTTCTGTGATAAGACACGGATGCATAGCTAACTTGTCCGAATTGAACTCGAGTACCTACTTGGGACTGCTGCCATAAATGACTTGCGGTGAGCCTGATCAACTCATTTCATGATATTGTGAGTGCAGAATCATGGCAGGTGGTCGCGGTTCAACTCGGGGAAGGTCTGGCGATGCAGAAGAGGATCTTATCACTACCATTGGGGGACTGGCAACGTTCATTCAGAATATGAGCCAAGAATGGCGTGACCATAGGCAACAGAACCAGGTCCCACCCCCACTGCATGACAATGCAGAAGAAATTGCCCGTCGGAGGTTGAAAGACTTCCGCAACTTCCAACCACCTACCTTTGAGGGTGAAGACAACCCCGAGGCTGCAGCGAAGTGGTTGCAGATGATCGAGCATATCTTCGAACGCATGGCATGCCCGGAAGCGCAGAAGACTGATTACGCGTCGTACCAGCTGATGGGAGAAGCTTTAACATGGTGGACTGGTGCGAGGGCTCTGCTGAGAGCTCAGGACGTGGAACTAACGTGGGCCGTATTCAGACAAGTATTTTTGGATAAGTATTTTCCTAAGGCAATGAGAAGAATGAAGCACACTGAACTGCTGTCACTCAGGCAGGATAACATGTCGGTCAATGAGTACATTGCAAGATTTGGGCAGCTGATCGAGTACGCCAACTTTGACCGGAACATTTATGATGAGGAATGGCAGGTGGAGAAGTTCGAAAGCGGATTACATCCGGAAATCCGTAAGCTCATTTTGACGACGGCTAATCGTACACTTCCGGAACTCATCAATCAGAGTCGTCAGGCGGAAGGAATCATCAATGAGGCTAAGAACTTGAACAAGCAACCAACCCAATTCCACGGAGGAAACAGAGCAGGCAGGTTCTTCAGGACGGCACCTGGTAGGGGTCGAGGCAGAGGCACGCAGTTGCAGGCGCGGCCCGGACATTTTAAGAGGAGCAATACTATTGGTCAATCCTCGACTGGACGTCAGGGTGCGACTGTTTGTGCTACGTGCGGAAAGAATCACTTTGGAGTTTGTCGCAAGAACAACAATGCATGTTTCAGATGTGGCCAGCAAGGACATTTTGCTTACAAATGCCCCCAGAACGCTGACCAACAGCCTACGCAAGCACGGGTGTTCACATTGGATGCAAATGAAGCACAGAAGTTTCCCAACCTGATCAAAGGTAATGTCACTTTAAATGGTCACCCAATTTCTGTTATCTTTGATTCTGGAGCGTCTGGTTCTTTTATGGCAAAGCATACTGCTATGAGAATAGGCATCACCCCAACCCCGTTACCTTATGAGTTACACATCAGCACACCTACTGGAGGATCGTGCACAGCCTCAGAGATCTGCAGAGGTGTTATCTTACAGTATGAAGGGAACACGTATACAGTTAACTTGGTGGTCCTGCCGGTATTCAATTTCGATGTGATTATCGGTATGGACTGGTTGACGGAAAACGGGATAACATTGGACTGTCGAGCGGGGAAAGTCGTTGTTCCTGCGAAAGATGGTAATTTTCAACCTTTCTCTCTCATTTCTTTATTACAAGTTAGAAAAGAGCTCCGCAAGGGAGCAGCAGGGTATCTTTTGTCGATCGAGGCTGAGACCTCGGTTGACAATCAAATTCAGAATGTACCTGTAGTTAGAGAATTCGAGGAGGTATTCCCGGATGAAATACCTCGATTGCCTCCTCATAGGGAAATAGAATTTTCTATCGAACTTGTTCCTGGAGTTGGACCAATCTCCATTGCCCCGTATCGTATGGCGCCTTTGGAACTTCGAGAGTTGAAGAAGCAGATAGAAGAACTTTTGGCAAAGGAATTCATCAGACCGAGTACCTCTCCATGGGGTGCTCCAGCCATCTTGATTAAGAAGAAGGATGGAAGTTTACGTCTGTGTGTAGATTACCGCCAGCTGAACAAAGTTACGGTGAAGAATAAGTATCCGCTACCGAGGATCGACGATTTGATGGACCAGCTGAGAGGAGCCAGAGTCTTTTCCAAGATAGATTTACGATCGGGATACCATCAGATCCGGGTCAAACCGGAGGATATTCCGAAAACAGCTTTTAGGACTCGTTATGGGCACTACGAATATCAGGTGATCCCATTCGGACTTACAAATGCTCCAGCGGTATTCATGGACTACATGAACCGCATCTTCCGCCCATTCCTTGATCAGTTTGTTATTGTGTTTATCGACGACATTCTGATTTACTCTGCTAATGAAGAGCTGCATGCGGAACATTTGAGGATTGTCTTGCAAATATTGAAGGAGAAGCAGTTGTACGCGAAGTGGTCGAAGTGCGAGTTTTGGCTTAAAGAGGTCCAGTTTCTGGGCCATGTCATTTCATCAGAAGGTATCGCGGTGGACCCCAGCAAGGTTGAAGCTGTTATGAATTGGGAACGACCCAAGACTGTCACTGAAGTAAGAAGTTTCTTAGGTCTTGCTGGATATTATCGAAGGTTTATCCAGAATTTCTCTCAGATAGTGCAACCTCTTACCCGTCTCACTCGGAAGGACAAGCCTTTTGAGTGGACTGAAGCTTGTGAAGAATGTTTCTTGGAACTGAAGAGCAGGTTAACGAGTGCTCCCGTACTCACGATTCCGGATCCTACCCGGAAGTTCGAAGTATACTGTGATGCGTCGCTGAAAGGACTTGGATGCGTGTTGATGCAGGATCGTATGGCGGTAGCTTATGCATCTCGACAACTAAAGCCTCACGAAGAAAATTATCCTACGCACGATTTGGAGTTAGCAGCTATAGTGTTCGCACTTAAAATCTGGAGGCACCACTTGTATGGTTCACAGTTTGACGTGTTCAGCGATCACAAGAGTCTGAAGTACTTGTTCGATCAGAAGGAGCTGAATATGCGGCAACGACGGTGGATGGAATTTCTGAAGGACTATGATTTTGAACTTAAATACCACCCAGGAAAGGCAAACTTGGTAGCTGTCGCCTTGAGTAGGAAGACACTGCACACTGCAACTCTGATGATAGAAGAACTGAAATTGTTTGAGGCCTTTCGAGATTTGAACTTATCTGTAGACGAGAGAGGGCATAGCATAAGATTGGAAAATATAAAGGTGGAGAATGAACTGATCAGTCGAATTAAGGAAGCTCAGAAAGATGAAGAGTTAGTCCGCGAATTGGTTGGCAACCAAGATGTTGTAAAGGATGAAAATGATAGTTGGAGATTTCAAGGTCGGTTAGTTGTGCCGAATGAAGAGTTGAAGCAAGAAGTTTTGCAGGAGGCCCACAAGGGTAAGTATGCAGTTCATCCTGGATCCACAAAGATGTACCATGATTTGAAGACCTCGTTTTGGTGGCCGGGTATGAAGCGTGATATTGCTGAGTATGTATCTCGATGCTTAACTTGTCAGAAGGTGAAGTACGAACATCAGAAACCGTCGGGACTCCTTCAACCTTTGGAGATTCCCGAATGGAAGTGGGACAGTATCGCGATGGATTTTGTAGTTGGACTTCCTCGGACGCGAGAAGGATATGATGCTATCTGGGTGATTGTTGATCGTTTAACGAAGTCAGCTCATTTCTTGCGTGTTAGGACCACATATAATACAGAGAGACTTGCCAGGATTTACCTGCAGGAGATGGTGAAGCTGCACGGAGTTCCTACGAGTATTGTCAGTGATCGTGATCCCAAGTTTACATCTAAGTTCTGGGAATCTTTTCAAAGAGCATTAGGGACCCATTTGAGGTTGAGTACTGCTTACCATCCGCAGACCGATGGACAGACGGAACGCACCATTCAAGCATTAGAGGACATGTTACGAGCGTGTGTTCTGGAGTTAGGAGGTAGCTGGGATAATTATCTTTCTTTGATTGAATTTGCTTACAATAACAGTTACCACTCCAGTATTCAGATGGCACCGTATGAAGCTTTGTATGGGAGAAAATGCAGATCGCCTTTATGTTGGACTGAAGTAGGTGAGCGCAGTATGTTAGGACCTGATCTAATTCAAGAAACATCCGAACAAGTAAAGAAGATTCGAGAAAATATGTAGAGGGCTCAGGCCAGACAGAAGAGTTATTACGACAAGCGTCATAAGCCCCTATCTTTCGAAGCCGGAGACCATGTATTCTTGAGAATCACTCCTACATCGGGACTCGGAAGGAGAATGGGAGTAAAGAAGTTAAGTCCTCGGTACTTAGGACCGTATCTGATTATGGACCGGATTGGAGAGTCTGCATACCGGTTGGCTTTACCACCCAATTTGTCAGGGATTCACAATGTATTTCATGTGTCGCAGCTACGGAGGTACCTCTCTGATCCATCTCACGTGTTACAGCCGGAAGAAGTGGAACTAAAGGAAAATCTGACGTATCAAGTGCAACCATTCCAAGTTCTTGAAAGATCCGTCAAGCGACTCCGTTCTAAAGAGATTCCTTTGGTGAAAGTATTGTGGAACAACAGATCGGCAGCTGAAGCCACTTGGGAGCGCGAGGACGACATTCAGAAACGCTATCCAGAACTGTTTAGCTCTTAAGTAAGTTTATTTTGCGGACAAAATTCCTATTTGGTGGGGAGAGTGTAACATCCCGCATAATTAGTAAAATACATAAGTATTATAATGATATAGGCGCATATGTAGAATTTGATTTTTTGGTTTTGGTGGCTTGCGAATTGTTTGATCTTTATCCTTGGATGAGACTAAGGTAAGTATTTAAATTAAATCATAGGAGGGTGCTTATGTAGGCATGTGAAATTTATTAAAATCATAAGAGTAATTTGATTGTGTGTGTTATAAGGCTTTTGTGTTATAGGACTTTGGAAGTGGGCTAGTGTGTGTGGACTTGTCACTATTGGGCTTGTGTGATTGGGTTCTTTGTATGTGTAGGCCAATGGCCCAAGGAGGCTTTTGGATCAAGCTAGTTCAGCCCAAGGTTGTGTCCACCCTTATCTCCCCTAAGCCTTGTCCAACAAGGATGTTTGTGTACCAAGGAACCTTCACATGGCTAGGTGTATCATCTCACTCATTCATGCGCACAAGAGGCTGCATTCTTCTTCATTTTGGCGCACATGAAGAGGGCTTGGATCAGATTTTTATGACACAAAATCTGCCTTTGAGTGTTGACTTGGAGAACCACCTTACACCTTCCATCATGAGGCTGAAATGTGCAGATTTTTGCATGCTTTTGGCAGTCCATCATGAGCCAAATCTGCCCCTTGCTTCCACATGCATCAAAAGTAGGATTTTGGGGCTGCAACCTCTCATCTTATGCGCACAAGGACAGCTCCAAAGCAGATTTTTTGGCTGCCACAAAGCTGTCTTGCTTGTGGACTTAGTGAACCTCCTAGCATGTGCTCATGATGACAACTCCCCCTCACCTCCTTGCATGTGCATAGTGTATGTTAGAAGCAACCCTTTGCTTGTTCAGCCCAAGTGTGCAGCCCCACTTCTTCAAGCAACCAGAATTTTCATGATGTTTAATCATTGCCACCTCTCCTCACTTTCCCTTTAAGTATGCGCACAAGGAAGGGCTGGCCTCATGTACAAGTGCAGCCAACTTTCCTTCCTCACCTCCTCACTCTCTAACCGTGAAAGCATGAGCATTTGGAGCAAGAAACACTAAACCAACTTCATCCTTCTTCCCTCACCTCTCAAACCGTGGCCTTATATACCAAGAGAAGTGTGAGTTTTCCTTCCTTTCCCTCACTGTTCAGCTTTGCTACTCAACCTTGGAAGCTGTCCAAGATTGTCCCTCCTCACCATTTTGCGCATAGATCATCCTAGGAAGTGGGGACTTGTTGTGAAGTAGAGCTAGAAAGGTGTGGTGTGTGAGCAAGAAGTGTGTGCTACAAGAGGTAAGCCTAGAACTTAGACCTCTTTCATGGTGTGTAATCATGTGTGTCCTTGAATGTCTCTTTGAATATGTTTGTTTTGGATTCTTGAATGAGTATGGTAAAGGAATAAAGATGGAGCTATGTTATGAGGATTTGTATGCATGAAAGTCCCATGGTTATGCTTAAGTATATGCCACTATTTTTGTGTGTATATGCCACTGTTTTGAGTATATATATGCCACTGTTTCGGAAGGAATATGCCACTGTTTTGGGGCTAAGAATGCCACTGTTTCGGTTTCACAAGATCACCAATTTGATGCCACTGTTTCTGCACACAATACTCACTGTTTCTGCATAAAATGCTCACTGTTTTAGTCCATTATGTGCCACTGTTTCTGCGTAAAATGCTCACTGTTTTAATGCCACATATGTCACTGTTTTGCACTAAAAACACTCACTGTTTTAGTACTTAATGAGCCACTGTTTCTGCATAAAATAACCACCATCTTGATGTTCAAACACTACCCTCTATGCCACTGTATTGGTGTCTAAATACTCCCATTTTGCCACTATTTTGATGATCAAGAATCACTATTTATGCCACTGTTTTAATGTCTAAAAATCATGATTTTATATCACTGTTTTGGATGTTCAAATGTATCATTCATGTCACTGTTTTAATGTTCAAAAACCACTCCCTTTGTCACTGTTTTTGATGTGCAAATATCACCACTAATGTCACTGTTTTAATGATTAAATGTTACCATTCATGCCACTGTTTTGATGCACAAATAACACTACTTATGCCACCGTTTTGAGGTTCAAATGCCATTGATTATGTCACTGTTCTAACATTCAAATGCCACTGTTCTGCCACTGTTTTAAGGTCCAAAATGTCACTGTTTCTGTTTTAAAATGGTCACTGTTTCTGCTGTAAGGTGCTACTGTTTTTCTGCTGTAAAACGTCACTGTTTCTGTCCACTGTTTTAAGTAAAACATCACTGTTTCTGCCCACTGTTTTTAAGGAACAACTCACTGTTTTCTGTTCACTGTTTTAAGAACAAACGTCACTGTTTTCTGCTGTAAAATGCTGCTGTATGCTCACTGTTTTCCTGCTGTAAAACACTGCTGTATGCTCACTGTTTTCCACTGTAAAACACTGTTGTATGCTCACTGTCTTCCACTGTAAAACACTGCTGTATGCTCACTGTTTCTGCTGTAAATCGCCGCTGTAAATGATTGGTTGTGATTGATTTAGGTGCGCTTAAGAAGTGAGATACTTCGCTGCTGTTTGGTATTGTTTAAGACACGCAAGGTAAGTGTCAGGCGATATTACCTAATGTGACTATTGACTACTGGTATAAAATTGTGACATGATGCTCCATATTCCGTAAAAGTATTATGTTCCATTTTGATGAAAGGAAACTGCCAAAATGTGCCGTGATGGCTATATGATTATGAGGTAAAGACGTTATGTGGCAGCATAACGCATATGAAAAGTATATGTGCCGTGATGGCTATATGAAAGGTATATAAGCATGCACCTTACATCATACCGCATTTTTACGCTTTGTGTGTGAAAGCATAGCATGACATGCATGTATCAAGATCATATAGGCCTTGTTTTAGAATAGTTATGTACAGGACCATGTGTTTGAGCAAGCATCATATAGGCATCCCCAAGGTACCGGGGTATGGGACACTTGGCATCAGTCCGCATAGGCCCACAGTTGGAATCCACATGGAGCTCAGGTGCCAAGGGATATTTGATTCCACTGTGAAGTGCGCGCACGACGGTGCTAAAAGCGCAAAGGAAAGGCGTTATATACGCAATATATGAATATGATGAAAAGGAAAGGCGTTATATGCGCTATATATATGAATATGATGAAAAGGAAAAAGGAAAAAGGAACAAGGATATGTTGAAGTGACTGTTTATGATTTTGTGCCTAGTTAATACTGTTATATTACTGGTTTTGTTGCCACACTACTGGGATTATTCTCACCCCTTCGGGGCTGCTATTTTTCCAAAATGGCAGGAGGACGTAAAAGCATTTGAAGGAGTGATGTTTTGCTGTTGCTTGCTGATGCATGGATTATCACTGTTGCTGTTTGATTAATTGGATGACTGTAATGATTAATATTTTGGTACTCTTGGATGACTGTAGACTATATCATATCTATTTTATCTTGAACTTTTAAGAACAGCGGCTATTTTGGAAAACCTTTGTGAAAGGAATTTTTGAAAGACTTATGTGCTGAAATTTTTACAGTGCACCTTACGGGTGGTGTTTTTATGAGCAAACGAACTCCGATTTACTATTATTTTATATGCACGCGAAGCCCTCAACGTGCTCTTTCTAAATCACTTGAAATATTTTTTATCGTCCAAACAGAAGTGATAAGAACTGTAGAAACGCTTTTCGGATTTGAATTTATAAGAATCTTTGTTAGCTCATGTGACGTTAACGACTCTAATTCCGCTTAGCAAACGACTCTCTTGGATGCATACAAGGGAGGGCGTTCCAAATATTGTTTTATTTTATTTTTTATTTATTTATTGAATTGTCATTTTAGGTTTGTTCTATCTTGATCTGCATTTTTGCAGGTATTACTGACCATCTTTCTTAAGTTTATACGAGGTAGACTTGCTCCTAAAGATCTTGTGTTTGATCCTGAAATCACAAGAGCTGAAAGGAAGCTGAGAAAGGTCGCCAAGCAGATAATTTGGGAAGGCCCGATTAGTGAACCTGATCAATCTATAAAAGATATGGTGAATCATAATAATGCTGGAGAAGGTCCCAACAATCAACCTCCTGGACCAGAGTTGATGGAGTCGATTTTGGCTCCAATGTTCACAAGGCCGAATTCTAGTGTTGTCCGCCCCCAGATTCAAGCCAACAATTTTGATATCAACCCGTCTCTTATCAACCTAGTGGAAAAGACTCCTTTTGGTGGTGAGGATTATGAAGATCCTCACGATTTCATGGACAGATTTCTAAGAATCTGTGACACCACCAAACACAATGGGGTGTCTGATGATGCAATCCGACTTCGGTTGTTCCCGTTTGCATTAATAGGGAAAACTCTTAGATGGTTGGACCGACAACCACCTAATAGCATCAGAACATGGGATGAGTTGGCAGCCAAGTTCTTTGCTGAACATTTCTCTCGGGAGAAATACAATAAGTTGGTGAATGAAATCACCAATTTTATTCGGCAACCAGGAGAGACCCTCTGTGCAGCTTGGACAAGATTCCAAGAGTTGATTAGGAAGTGCCCGCAATATGACTTTTCGGATGAGAAGAAGGTCAGAGTCTTTTACAATGGGATGACACCAGACACAAGAATGATTGTCAATGGTGCAGCTGGTGGAACAATAGGAAGAAAGACTGCAGCAGAAACTCTGGAGCTGATTGACTACATGGCACGAAATGAAAATGCCTCAACAGAAGTCCAGTTGACTCAATCAGCTCAATTGAAGAAGGGCATTCTACAACTTGGGAATCAAGATGCCACTTTAGCTGAACAGAAGGTGATTTCGCAACAACTAGCAAGTATGAATGCTAAGTTGGACAAAATGTGAATATCCACAACTCAAGTTAATTCAATTAACTGTGAGTATTGTAAGGAGGACCATGAATCCAATGAGTGTCCCACACTTATGGGAGCTGAGGCATTCCAAGTTAATGGAGTGTGGTATGATCCAAGGCCACCACAAAACACTCAAGGTTATCAGAGAAACCAAAATAGTGGCCAAGGAAGCAATTTTCAGAGAAGAAATCAAGGGGGAGGTTTGGATTATAAATCCAATAATTTCCTACAACCTCCTCCTCTTCCACAAAAAGAGCCATCTGAATATGCTGCAGCTTTCGAAGACTACAAATGATCACATGGAAAGTATAAGTGCTTTCTTGAAGGAAACCAGGGCCTATCACAAGAATCAAGATGCCTCCATTCAAAATTTGGAGACCCAGATAGGACAGCTATCCAGGCAGTTAGCTGAAAGAACTCCGGGGCAGTTTCCTGGAGATACAATTGCAAATCCCAAGGAGGATTATAAATCCATCGTGACTAGGAGTGGAATTGTGATCACTCCTCAAGAAAAGCCTAAAATGGTTCAGCCAAAGAAGTTTGATGAACCATTGAAGGAAGCAGAAAAAGAAAAAAAAGCAGAAGCATCTGTCAAAGTGCAGGAGGAACCTGCAAAGCAAGACAAGAAGGAGGAAAAGGAGAAAGCTGTTGCGGCTATAAAGCCACCAATGGATTTTTCTCGCTTTGAGAAACCTCCTTACCCCATGAAGCTTAAGCAGCAAGTGCAGAAACAACATTATCCCAGGGTTTTAGATATTTTTAAAAAATTGCATATTAATATTCCATTTGCTGAAGCTCTTGCTAACATGCCAAATTATGCTAAATTTATGAAAGATTTATTGTCAAGAAAGCATAAGTTGTAGGAATGTGAGACGGTAGCACTTACTGAAGAGTGCAGTGCCATAATAACAAAGAAGTTCCCACCAAAGCTTCAAGATCCAGGAAGCTTTAACATTCCAATTCCTATAGGCAACGTTGATGTTGGTCGGGCATTATGTGATCTTGGAGCAAGCATAAACTTGATGCCGCTATCATTATGCAAAGCTTTGGGAATTTCTGAATTAAAGCCAACAATGGTCTCTTTACAATTGGCAGATCGTTCGTTAAGAAGACCTAATGGGGTCATTGAGGATGTACATGTCAATTGTTGTCTAGAAATTGTGTGATGATTGACTGTTGTGCCAAGAAAGTGATGATGTCTCCGAGTGGATCCGCAGCCAGTTCCTCGCCGTTCATTTCAGTCCTGCAAGCTAGAAAGGCGTTGAGAGCAAGGGCTTTTGGCTATGTGATGTTGGGAGGTTTGGTGAGTGGGACACAGGAGGATCTCACTGGCATTCCTGTGGTGAGGGAATTCCTCGAGGTATTTCCTGAGGAAATTCCTGAGTTTCCACCACATAGGGAGATAGAGTTCTCCATTGATCTGCTGCTTGGTGTGGGGCCTATTTCCTTAGCTCCATACCGGATGTCACCACCGGAGCTGGTAGAGCTGAAGAAGCATATTGAAGATCTTTCGGCGAAGGACTTCATTAGACCGAGTGTGTCTCCTTGGGGAGCACTGGTTATCTTTGTGAAGAAGAAGGATGGGACAATGCGATTGTGCACCGATTACCGGCAGCTGAACAAGGTGACGATCAAGAACAAGTATCCTCTTCCTCGGAATGATGATCTGTTGGATCAGCTCAGGGGTGCTTGTGTGTATTCGAAGATTGATCACTGGTCTGGATACCATCAGATTCGGGTGAAGCCAGAGGATATCCCTAAGACCGCATTTCGCTCGAGATACAGTCACTTTGAGTATTTGGTGATTCCGTTTGGACTCACCAATGCACCTGCTGTGTTCATGGATTACATGAACCGTATTTTCCAGCCGTACCTGGATCAGTTTGTGATTGTCTTCATTGACGATATTCTGATTTACTCCAAGATGGAGGAGGAGCATGCGGAGCATCTGAGAATTGTTTTGCAAGTGCTGAAGGAGAAGAAGCTGTATGCGAAGCCTTCAAAGTGTGAGTTTTGGCTTAAGTCTGTGAAGTTCCTTGGGCACGTGATTTCAGCAGATGTAGTTGCAGTGGATCCTAACAAGATCGAGGCCATGCTGGATTGGGAGAGGCCCAAGACAGTTACAGAAGTGAGGAGCTTTCTGGGTTTGGCAGGTTACTATCGGAGGTACATCAAGGGTTTCTCCATGATGGTTCTCCCTTTGACTCACCTCACTCGAAAAGAGAGTCCATTTGTGTGGACTCACGAATGTGAGGACTGTTTCCAGGAGTTGAAGGAGACACTGACTACTGCTCCTATGTTGGTCTTTCCTGATCCTACGCTCGAGATTGAGCTTTACACCGATGCCTCCGAGAAGGGGCTGGGTTGTGTGTTGATGCAGTTGGGCAAAGTGATTGCCTATGCTTCGAGGCAGTTGAAGCCTCATGAGGAGAATTACCCTACTCATGATTTGGAGTTCGCCGCTATTGTGTTTGCTTTCAAGATTTGGAGGCATTACCTTTTTGGCTTGAGGTTCGTGGTGTTCAGTGACCATAAGAGTTTGAAGTACCTGTTCGACAAGAAGGAGTTGAACATGAGGCAGAGAAGATGGATGGAGTTCATTAAGGACTACGACTTCGAGTTGAGGTACCATCCTGGCCAGGCCAATGTGGTAGCAGATGCTTTGAGCCGGAAATCCGGGAGACCCTCTAGTTGTTTGCTTTGTAATTTTGACGTGGTTGAGAAGTTCCGGAACTTGGCGGTTACCTCTTCTTGTGAGAGTGCACTTCTCGAGATGGAAGTAGCCGATGTTGTGAATGAGCTGATAGAAAAGATCAAAGAGTCACAAGTTCAGAGAGAATGCTTGGACTATGTGAAGAACCAAGACGGTGTGTCTTGGAATGAGGATGGACTTCTGTTGTTTCAGTAAAGGATCGTGGTTCCTCGAGGTCCGTTGACCGAAGAGGTCAAGGCTGAGGCCCACAAGGGCCAGTATCAAGACCTGAAGAAGAACTTCTGGTGGCCGGGCATGAAGAAAGATATTGCGGTTTTCGTGTCCAAGTGTTTGGTTTGCCAGAAGGTGAAGATTGAACACCAGAAGCCGTCTGGTAAACATCAACCTCTTGAAGTACCACAGTGGAAATGGGAAAGTATTTCCATGGATTTCATGGTGGGATTGCCTAAGACTCAGGTGGGTTGTGACTCTATCTGGGTTATTGTGGACACGCTGACGAAGTCTGCCCATTTTCTTCCAGTTAAGGTGAGCTTTTCCACAGAGCAGTTGGCCAAAATTTATGTTTGTGAGATAGTGAGGCTTCACGGGGTGCCCAGAGTATCATCAGTGATAGGGACCCGAAGTTCACATCTCAGTTCTGGGAGGCGCTGCTGGAGGCTTTTGGTACGCACTTGAGATTGAGTATCGCCTATCACCCTCAGACTGATGGACAAACTGAGAGGACCATCCAGACCTTGGAGGACATGTTGCGAGCTTGCACGTTGGAGCAGGGTTCGGCATGAGATAGGTACCTTCCGTTAGTGGAGTTTTCGTACAACAACAGCCTTCATGCTAGCCTGGGCATGACGCCCTACGAAGCACTATATGGTAGGCGGTGTCGGACTCCTACTTGTTGGTCTGAGGTTTGGGATAAAGAACTTTTTGGCTTGGACTTTGTCCAAGATACCACCCAATAGATCCTGATGATCCGTGAAAAGTTGAAGCAGGCGCAAAATCTCCAGAAGAGCTACTATGATGTCAAGCATCGACCCCTGGAATTCAGTGAGGGTGAGCACGTGTTTGTGAGACTTTCACCTGTCACCGGTGTTGGACGAGCACTCGGAGTGAGGAAGCTGAGCCCGCGATTTATTGGGCCATACCAGATTCTTGGTAGAGTAGGACCTGTTGCCTATCGGTTAGCCTTGCCTCCGAACTTGGCCAACATCCACGATGTGTTTCATTTGTCTCAGCTTCGGAAGTACGTGGCAGATCCTTCGCACGTGGTACAACCTGATGATGTGGAGGTTCGGGAGAACCTAAAGACTCCCGTCGGACCACTTAGAATTCTCGATCGTGGCGAGAAACAGCTGAGGAACAAGACCATTCCAATGGTTAAAGTGCAGTGGACTGGATGCACTCGTGGGAGCGAGAGGACGAGCTTCTCCGGCAGTACCCCGATATCCGAGACATGTATGTTTCTGATTTTGAGGACAAAATCCTTAAAAAGGTGGGGTGAATGTAAGAACCCGCACCACTAATTAAGGAAATTAATTGATTAATTGTGATAAATTAGGAAATGATTCCATAATTGACCCTAATAATTATTATGTGGCTTAAATAATTATAGTAAGTGGGTAAGAATGCTGAAAGTCGTTTTTTGGAAGAAAAGTGTAGATACTGGTTCTGCTAGTCGGTATAAATGTGTACTGAAAAAGTATCCCGGAAAATTATAATAAGTGCATGATAATTACTAGAATATTATATAGGACTTGTAAAACGAATTTCAAGTTAAAATCATGAGATCTGATGCCAGAATTGATACCGGCTATGGAAAAGCGCGTACCGGAAAGTTGTTCAGAAAAATAAAATAAAAATATGATAAATCTTAGAAAATGAGTAGGTTAAGATTCCAAAGTTTGGGATCAAGATCTTGTGCGTAGCAATTAAAGTTAATACTGCGTGTATGTGTTAAACCGTCTATTTAAGCTTAGTGGGCACTAAACCCTAGGCCATGTTGTGCCTCCTACATGAGTTTGCTGAGCTTGAGTCAGCCACCCCTTTGCCACCCTCTCTTCTTTATTTGTGAGCCAAGTTTCCATCTTTCCTCTTGATTGTCTTCTCTTTAACCTTGCAAACACTTGTGGTGAGTGAGAGTGAGCATTGGGAATGTGTTGTTGGCCTTGTTTCTGAGCTTGAAATACTGTTTTGGTGGGTTTGAAGTGTTGAGTTTCTGGTTTGGTGTGGTGGTGTCACATTCTTGGTGTTTGATGCTCCAAGAAGGTACCTTATGAAGAAAAGAACCAACCTTTCTCACCATTTTCGTGCACCTTGTTGGACCTGAGTTTTGGAGCAGTTGAGAGAGCTCCAAGAGCATCATCCACCTCTATTTTGGCTTGTGGTATGATCACCACCTTTGAACTTGAGTTTTTATGCTTAAAAATGGAACCTTGATGCATGTAAAGGCTAAAAGATGATAACGTAACTTTGTGTGATGTCAAACACACCTAGAAATGCATGCTTTAGGGTCTTTAATCGGTAAAATCCTAACCTTGGATGGATATCTTCACGAAAATGCAGAACTACATTCTGTCGTGAAATATCCGGATATTTGTCGAGCAGATATCCGGATATTGATATCCGGATATTGTATACCCAGATATGGTCAGTGAGATATCCGGATATTCTAGGATTTCGAAGAACAGTAGCTTTACTGTTCATACAGTAGGCTATTGGGGGTTTGTGGACCCTAGATTAAGGAATTTGAACTTCTGTATTTAATGGACTAAGTCAGAATCATGTAATTAAGGGCTTGTGTCTTTGTTAGAAGCCTTAAAACGTAAAATGTAAAGTAAAGGCGTTGTCTTTTTATTGTATGCTTGAGATACTTGTTTATTGATATGTTAATGGTCCATAACAGATTGTAATACTGCTGTGTTTGGACTTTGAGCTTGTGGCTTGGATAGCTAGCTTAAGAGGTAAGTTTTCGTGTCCTCGGTTAGCCATGTTGTGGTTCCACCATGTCCCATGGGGATGTGGTTTATGCATGTTGTGTTACATGCTTTGATATTTTGGAAATGTTGTTGAGCTATTATATGCTATGTGCTTTTATGATATGCATGTGATGTCCACCTATACGGTAAGCTTGAGTGTGTAGTACATACAAGATGGTGAGGCTGTGGGTGAGGTGCAAGCGGTGTTCCTTGTACTCATGTGGGTATAGACATATTCCTGCATTTCTCTGGCCAGTAGATAGCAATAAACACACATGTCATAGATATCTGTTGCACTGCATAGTTTTGGAACTGATATTGAATTTCTGCTTTTAGAACTTATATTGCACATGTAAGTGAGATTGGGGTGGAAGATCCTTGAGGACCCCTTGTCTTATTGAGATTTCTTTGATTAGAGATCTCACCCCATGTTTGGGGACGCTTATTTCAGGTTTAGGTAATGTTGAGGCCTCATGTGGCAGGAGGCCAAAGTTGAGCTAGATAGTGCTGATTATATGCTGATTGTACCTGTTGTTGATATGTTGTTAGCTTCATTTATGTTTATGGAGTTTTATGCTGAGACTTGTTTGGCTATGTTGTTTATTTGGTGAGCTTGGGATTTGTCCATGCCACGTAGACTTGTTATGTCTTAGTTTTATTTAATAATGTATCAGGATATTGTCTGGACTACGTGATGTAGATCCGTGATTTTAGATACACACTTATCTTTATGTTATAAGGTATATCAGTTAGTTGTCTTGCAATTTTCATACAGGCATTGTTTTTATGAAATTGATTAAGTTATCAAGTTGGTAATTGATAATGACATCATAATTGAAAAGAAAAAGAATATTCCGCAATTTTAATTAAGCACCGCTTAATACGATGTAATGCTCATATTTCGGGTATACACGGGGTGTTACACTTGCCAGAATGGTACCTCAATTCGAAGTCATAATCCTTAATGAACTCCATCCATCTCCTCTGCCTCATGCTCAAATCCTTCTGGTCGAACAGGTACTTCAAACTCTTGTGGTCACTGAACACCACGAACCTCAAACCAAAAAGGTAGTGCCTCCAAATCTTGAAAGCAAACACAGTAGTAGCTAACTCCAAATCATGAGTAGGGTAATTCTCCTCATGAAGCTTCAACTGCCTCGAAGCATAGACAATCACCTTGCCCAACTACATCAACTCACAACCTAGCCCTTTCCCTGAGGCATCCGTGTAAAGCTCAATCTCGAGCGCAGGATCGGGAAGGACCAACACAGGAGCAGTAGTCAGTCTCTCCTTCAACTCCTGAAAACATTCCTCACACTCGTGAGTCCACACAAATGGAGTCTATTTCTGAGTGAGGCGAGTCAAAGGGAGAACCATCATGGAGAAACCCTTGATGAACCTCCAATAGTAACCTGCCAAACCCAAATAGCTCCTCATTTCCGTAACTATCTTTGACCTCTCCCAATCCAGCATGGCCTCGATCTTGTTGGGATCCACTGCAACTCCATATGCTGAAATCACGTGCCCAAGGAACTTCACAGACTTGAGCCAAAACTCACACTTTGAAGGCTTCGCATACAGCTTCTTCTCCTTCAGCACTTGCAAAATAATCCTCAGATGCTCCGCATGCTCCTTCTCCGTCTTGGAGTAAATCAGAATATTGTCAATGAAGACGACCACAAACTGATCCAGGTACGGCTGGAAAATCCGGTTCATGTAGTCCATGAACACAGCAGGTGCATTGGTGAGTCCAAACGCGATCACCAAATACTCAAAGTGACCGTATCTCGAGCGAAATGCGGTCTTAGGGACATCCTCCGGCTTCACCCGAATCTGATGGTATCCGGACCGAAGATCAATCTTCGAATACACACAAGCACCCCTGAGCTGATCCAATAGATCATCAATCCAAGGAAGAGGGTACTTGTTCTTGATCGTCACCTTGTTCAGCTACCTGTAATCGATGCACAATCGCATTGTCCCATCCTTCTTCTTCACAAAGATGACCGGTGCTCCCTAAGGAGACACACTCGGTCTAATGAAGTCATTCGCCGAAAGATCTTCAATATGCTTCTTCAGCTCTGCCAGCTCTGGTGGCGACATCCGGTATGGAGCTAAGGAAATAGGCCCCACACCAGGCAACAGATCAATGGAGAACTCTCTCTCCCTCTGCGGTGGAGACTCAAGATTTTCCTCGGGAAATACCTCGAGGAATTCCCTCACCACAGGAATGCCCGCGATGTCCTCCTGTGTCCCACTCACTAAACCTCCCAACATGACGTATCCAAATGCCCCTGCTCTCAAGGCCTTCCCAGCATGCAGCAACGAAATGTACAGCGAGGAACTAGGTGCGGAATCACATGGAGATATCACCATACGCTTGGCATAACAGTCAATCATCACACAATTTCTAGACAACCAATCAATGCCCAGAATAATCTCCAAGTTAGCCATCAGCAACCCTATCAGATCTACCGAGAAGTCACGGCCATCCCACTGAAACGCTACATCACGGTGAATAGTGGTAGAATCACAAATTTCTCCGGTGGCGGTGGTCACCCGCAGCGGTGGAGAAAGCACAGACATGGGCAATTCAAGCCCCACAGCAATCGGGGTATCAACAAAAGAATGCATAGCTCCAGAGTCAAACAAGACATCAACAGATGCACCACTAATGGTAACAGTACCTCTAACAAGGTTTGGAGCTCGATCTGACTGTCGACAATCCAGAGTATAAACACGCCCCGTGGCTGGTGGCACTGCAGGTGCTGAAGTAGGTGGAAGGGGAACCATCTGCAAAGGAACCACCTGAACAGCCGCAGCTCTCCCTGTCATTGATGGACAATCTCTAGAGAAGTGGCCCTCCTTGCCACACTTAAATAAAATCAACTGACCGGTAGAACACGGCCCAAAATGAGTCTTCCCACATCCCGAACACTTGGGAGCAGGAGGTCTCGCTGCGCTCCCCTGAGCAGAAGTCCTCTTGAACTGATTCGGCGCTTGCCGAGCTGCCATCTGTTTTCCTTTTCCCTTGTTCCCAAACTTCCTGTCTCGCCAAGAAGTGGAACTACCGGCTACCTTCATCTTCGTCGTCGTCTCATCTACCTTGGCCCTTTTGGCCTTACTCGTGCTGTAGAAGTCCTCAATATCACGACACTGCTAAACCAGCATCCCAAAGTCTTTAGAAGCAGACCTAGCTAGATAACTAGCAATATCCTCACTAAGTCCCTGACACGAGCTGTCGAACTCGTGCAAATTAAAAATTATTTTTATTTAGGGTTCAGAAAATTTGCAGTAAAGTGGAAACCCTAAGTCGTCTCTCAAGGAAATTGTTTGGATGAAAATCGTTGCTGAAAATAGAAAATAAAAGGGGGGTTTTGATTTCAGTTTAAATAATTTAAAAAGCAGAATATAAAATTGGAATTAAAATTCGTAATTCAAAATTAACCAACCTAGGGTTAGGGTTCCATGGACGTCCTTCATTGGATAAAAATTACCAAATTCACGGTTGATCTCAATTGAATCAGAATCCTTATTTTCAATTGAGAACAATCGGATCATCAAATCTGATGGTTATCCCTTTTCCATGATCACAATCGCGAACCTCTGATCGAATATCCACAATCGCACGATATCGATCTGAGTTAGGAAAAGAAACAAATCTGGTTAAAGAATTAGAAAAATTTACCAAATTCACGATTAATCCCAATTGAATCAGAATCCTTATTTCCAATTGAGGTTAATCGGATCATCAAATCTGATGATCATTCTTCACCCATAATCGCAATCGCAAACCTCAGATCGAATATCCACAATCGCACGATACTGATCTGAGTTAGGGTAAAGAAATAAATCTGGTTAGAGATTGATCGCAAATCCTCTAAACAGATCCATGGAATCCCTTCCCCTTAGGTTTAAAAGGGGGTTTAGCCTAGCATGGCTAGGATAAACATGATTACAAATTAAATTGCATAAAAGAAAAAAGAAGAAGAAGATGAAGATGAAGAACGCGAAGAACGGTCCAAAGAAAAGTGTCTTGATCCTCCAAATTGAAAATTACATAATACCAAAATGTTTCCCCTCCTCTCCTACATATGCCCCTAGGGTTCAAAACACAATTTGGGCTGGGCTCAATTAAGATCGTCCCATTTGACTAAAATATAAAATAAAATAAAACTAAAACTAAAACTAAAACTAAAACTTGGCTTTGGGCCACTTAAGTAATTGGGCTTTAATTTAAATTACAAGTCCAATAATAAAATAAAATTCCAGCAAAAACATGTCATCTTGAGCTCGGTTTTAGACCATCTTCCCGTCTGAATTGGACTATGGTAGATGTTAGCTGTAAAACGCAACAAGAACGGAGTCAATCGGACATCTATAGAGTGAGATATGGTCAAAATACGAAAATAGTGTAAATCTGGAAAATTATGACGAAAATCAATTAAACCCAATTAAAAACTAGAATTCTAATTTAACCCAAAAGACCTTTATTTAATTCAAATAAAACCTAAAAATACCAACCAAGAGTAACAAATAAATGTAATAAAATATGAGTTATCAAATTCCCCCACACTTATATTTTTGCACTCCTGGGCAAAAACTAAAATTAAAAGCAAAGACTAAGATCAACCAATCCTTTCCAATAATTAGCAAGTATACAAAAGATAACAAAAATCACAAGTCTTGAACAAATAAAATAATCAGGACAACAATTCCTTATTCTCAAATCACAAGACCTGTCAATTTCAACTGCAACTGCTAACTACACAAAAATGGTTCCTCACAGGATGCTCTCAATTTTCTCTCAAGTGTATCAGTTAATTCAGTATATCACTCAAATCAACTCAAAAAAAACATCCTACCATAGGCTTGCTCAAGTTCTACTTCTCCACTGCTAATAACACATGCATGCACAAATCAAGAGGGCTTTATGCAGGGTTGTAATGGGGCTGAGGTAAAGGTATGGATGAATATGGAAGAGAAGGCTAAACACCCTAGAAATTTACAAAGAGAAAAATTTAAGAACTAAACTAAGAACATAAAACAAAGATACTGAAAAGATAGAAATAAACATTTTTTTTTCTTTTTTCTTTTTTTTTCTTTTTTTTTTGTTTGTGTGTGTAAAACCACATAGCAGAAATGAATCAGATGGTCAACCCCCACACTTAAACTTTTGTCCGTCTCGGGCAAACCCCCACACTTAAACAAAACATCACAATGAAACCAATGCTCAGTAAATCTCCAGGGTAGGGAATCAATTGGTTTTTCACTTAGGCTTGTAATGCGGCTGAAGAAATAAAGGGTAGAAAGGCTCAAAGGGGCTCACCAAGGGATAATAATATAAGGGATGGCTATCTGGCTAAAGTGGGTAAAGAAAAAAAGAATGCCTCAATCATATTCATGCATGCAAGTGAAAAGTGCAGTTTCAAAAAGAACAAGAGCAAGTTCTAGAAGACAACAATCAAGAGTAGAATCACACAAGAAAGAAAGACTGACCTACATATGAAGACCATGTCTACAGGCTCAAAAACCTCACAAGGGTATACCAAATCATGCAATCAGCAGCACAGTATCAAGTAACAAGTAATGCAATCCAAGAATCAAGAACCAGGCCTAAGCAGAAATTTCTATCAAACCCTATGATTTAAGTATATCCATGTACCACTCAATAATAACCAGAAAGAAGAGGAAAATCTACCCACGGAAGTAAAAAACTAAAAGAAAGAAAGAAAAAGAAAAATGCAAATAACAGAAAGAAAAGAAAAAGAGGGAAGAAGACTCCCTGGACTCCCTAAGGAGGATAAACAACATCAGTGAGTAGAACCTCTGTCTCCACAGGTTGCTTCTGGGGTCCTTCATGAACAACTTTGAGGTGATGGCCAATCATTGTGCAACTCTTCCCCATCTTTTTATCACGCAACTTTGGGGGCTTTCTTTTATGTATGAATTTCTTCTTCTCTTCATCCTTTCTTCCAACCTTACGCAAACTTTTCTGCATACTAAAAATAGAGGAAGAAATTTTTTGTACCCATTTCATCTTGGGTCCATGAGAGTTAGGATCAAAATCATTACCAGAATGGGGAGTCTTGCCTAACTTCACATTTAGTACAAATTCAGAATCATTAATAGGTAGGTCAGAATCCACAGGTACTGCACAATCATTAATCAATTCAGAATCAACCTTACCAACCACATCATGAATCACATTTACGCATGAAACTGAATGCTCAACTTGAGCCTTAGAATGCTTCATGGAATCAAATATGCTAAAATGTAAAATGCTATCACCAAATTCCATGGATAGAGTCCCAGCATGCACATCTAATTTGGTCCTTGCAGTTTTCAAAAAGGGCCTCCCAAGTATGATTGGGGGCGTACTACTAGGAGACTCACCCTCCATATCTAAAATGTGAAAGTCAGCAGGAAATATCAGGTTATTTACTTTGACTAAAACATTTTCAATTAAACAAGAAGGGTGAGCATTGCTCCTATTGGCTAACTGGATAACAACACCAGTAGCACGCAAAGGATCAAGACCAAGGGACTTGTAAACAGACTCAGGCATGACTTTAATGGAAGCACCTAAGTCTAGCATGCAATCATCAAATATAGGACTTCCTCTAATGCAGTGAATAGTAAATTCTCCTAGATCTTTGCATTCCTCAGGCATGGGTTGGATGAGGGCTGATACATTATGGCTCGTGTTAACTAGCTCGTCCCCCTTCAGTCGCCTCATATTGATGCATAATTTTTTTAGGAATTTGGCATATTTTGGAATCTGCTTGATTGCATCTAAGAGAGGAATGTTAACTTCAACCTTCCTGAATGTGTCTAGTAACTCCTTCTCTTGTGCTATTTCTGCCAATTTCCTGGAATTGATGGCTCTTTGAGGGAAGGGAAGCGGAACAGAGAACTCAGGTTCATTGTCAAGTTTTCGCTTCTCTTGCACTGTCTTATTTTTTCCAATGCTAGTTCATCCTCAAGCGTAGCTTGTTGGGGCTCATGCAGTTGCTTGCCTGACCTCAGAGATATAGCACTAGCATTTGCATTCCCTTTTGGTTTTGGAACTGTTTGCGGAGGAAGAAAACTGCTGGAACTTTGAGGTTGAACCTGACTCATTGATGTTGCCAACTACCCAATCTGTGTTTGTAGGTTCTGAATTGTAGATTCAGTCTGCTGCTGAAATTGCAAGTTACTCGTCGCCATCTGTTTCACCAAATCTTCTAGTGAAGGACCGCAATTGATTTGCTGTTGGGCTAGTGGCTCCTGTTGCAAATGTTGTGGAGGTACAGCCTGCTGGAAATTTTGCCTCTGTTGATAAGGAGGAAGGCTCTGCTGGTTCAGGTTCTGATTCCAATTCAAGTGGGGATTCCAGCGAGGATCGTAAGTATTAGAGAAGGGATTGTATTGCTGCTGCTGATACTGCACTTTTCCTGGAAAAACTCCTACTACAGCTACTGTCTGGTCAACTAGAGGGATGCTATCATGAAAGTCAAAGAAACAAAGACGCGGTGAAGAAGAGAGAAGATAAGAAAGAGAAGAAGAGAGAGAGAAAATATCTCATTGAGTGAATTGTCTAGAAAGTGTTACACGTGCCTCTCTTCTAGACAATAAGAAAGAGGACACGGAAGAGAGCGCCACGTCACTGATTCTGTTTCAACAGAATCAGTTCGTGTAACAAACTAGATGAACCAACTAACAGATGAACAGTGAAATTACAAAAATACCCTTAATGGGAAAATACAATAATAGCCCTTATCTCTAATAGAAAGGAAGGGCAGACATCCGTGGGATGAAGAGGATCACAGCAGATACCACACAAGTTGCTCATCCGTGTAGTGGGAGGCTGCACTATCTGTGTTACTGCCAATTGTCTCACCAAAGAGTGTAACTCTTCAAGCTTATTTTCAATTCTTTGATTATTCATGCTTGATGCTACTGTAGAAGCTGCTGAGGATTGGACTGTGGAGGCTTGCACTAAGGTATGCTCAGAAAAATAGAAACACACAAAAATGGATAATTCAAAAACAATTTTTTATTTTTTTTAAACAGAAACAGAAAACGAAAATTAAAATAAAAGAGAATTAAAAAAAATTAAGGAGAATTAAAGAACATTAAATTTTTTAATTTTTATTTTAAACTCTGTAACAGAAACGAAAATTAAAAAGAAAACTGAAACAGAAAAGATAATTCAAATGAAAACTGAAACAGAAACGAAAATTAAAGATAATTACAATGAAAACTGAAACGAAAATTAAAAGACAATTCAATTTTTATTTTATTTTTAGAAACAGAAACGATTAAGACCGATGCAATTTCCCCGGAAACGACGCTAAATTTGACACGAGGTGTCGAACTCGTGCAAATTAAAGATTATTTTTATTTAGGGTTCAGAAAATTTGCAGTAAAGTGTAAACCCTAAGTCGTCTCTCAAGGAAATTGTTTGGGTGAAAATCGTTGCTGAAAATAGAAAATAAAAGGGGGGTTTTGATTTCAATTTAAATAATTTAAAAGCAGAATATAAAATTGGAATTAAAATTCGTAATTCAAAATTAACCAACCTAGGGTTAGGGTTCCATGGACGTCCTTCATTGGATAAAAATTACCAAATTCACGGTTGATCTCAATTGAATCAGAATACTTATTTTCAATTGAGAACAATCGGATCATCAAATCTGATGATTATCCTTTTTCCATGATCACAATCGCGAACCTCTGATCGAATATCCACAATCGCACGATATCGATCTGAGTTAGGAAAAGAAACAAATCTGGTTAAAGAATTAGAAAAATTTACCAAATTCACGATTAATCCCAATTGAATCAGAAACCTTATTTCCAATTGAGGATAATCGGATCATCAAATCTGATGATCATTCTTCACCCATAATCGCAATCGTGAAATCGAATATCCACAATCGCACGATACTGATCTGAGTTAGGGTAAAGAAATAAATCTGGTTAGAGATTGATCGCAGATCCTCTAAACAGATCCATGGAATCCCTTCCCCTTATGTTGATTAAAAGGGGGTTTAGCCTAGCATGGCTAGGATAAACATGATTACAAATTAAATTGCATAAAAGAAAAAAGATGAAGAAGAAGAAGAAGATGAAGAACGCAAAGAACGGTCCAGAGAAAAGTGTCTTGATCCTCCAAATTGAAAATTACATAATACCAAAATGTTTCCCCTCCTCTCCTACATATGCCCCTAGGGTTCAAAACACAATTTGGGCTGGGCTCAATTAAGATCGGCCCATCTGACTAAAATATAAAATAAAATAAATAAAATAAAACTAAAACTAAAACTTGGCTTTGGGCCACTTAAGTAATTGGGCTTTAATTTAAATTACAAGTCCAATAATAAAATAAAATTCCAGCAAAAACATTTTATCTTGAGCTCAGTTTTAGACCATCTTCCCGTCTGAATTGGACTACAGTAGATGAATAGCAATTGTAGCCCTTCCTGTTAGCTGTAAAACGCAGCAAGAACGGAGTCAATCGGACATCTATAGAGTGAGATATGGTCAAAATACGAAAATAGTGTAAATCTGGAAAATTATGACGAAAATGAATTAAACCCAATTAAAAACTAGAATTCTAATTTAACCCAAAAGACCTTTATTTAATTCAAATAAAACCTAAAAATACCAACCAAGAGTAACAAATAAATGTAATAAAATATGAGTTATCAGTCCCGTGCGGAACTTAGCAGCCAAGAATGTAGGAGTAGGCCTCGCCATCCTGAAGTGTGAAAACTTCACCAATTCATTGAACTTGGCCAGGTACTCGTCAATTGACAACGAGCCCTGAACCAATATGTCAAACTCCCCTTGCTTCCTCTCCTGTGCATCATACGAGAAGTACTAACCCAGAAAGCACTCCTTAAAGAATGGCCATGTCATCACACGGCCCTGCATCTCGTAGATAAGAGAAATGTTGGTACACCACTCATGGGCCTTGCCCTCCAGCATGTAAGTGGCAAACATCAGCTTCTGCGGATCTGAACACTACAAGATCTGGAAGATCTTGTCTAATGTAACAGCCCGTGTTAACCCGGATTGTTAACATACTATCGTATTAAGCCACACTTAATTAAAATGCGGAATAACTTTTTCTTTAATTCAATTATGACGTCATTAACCTTAGCCAACTTGATTACTTAATCAATTTCATAAAATACTGCCTGTACGTAAACTGCAAGACAACTAACTGAAATACCTCATATATAAATATAAAGTGTGTTTCTAAGTCACAGGACTACCACCCATAGCCTGGACCAAAATCCTGATACTTAAATACAAATTGAAATAAAGAAGACAATAACAAGTCTATGTGGCATGGACAAACCCCATGCTCACCAAATAAGGCAACAATGCCCAATATCATTCTCAACATAATAATAACGGAAAACATAATAGCAGTCAATAACCAGCAACCAATATGTCAACATAACATAGATATGTCTAACTCAACTCTGGCCTCCTGCCACCTGAGCCCTCAACATTACCTGAACTTGAAATAAGCGTCCCCAAACGTGGGGCGAGATCTCTAAACAAGAAATCTTAGTAAGACAAGGGGTTCTCAAGGATCTTCCACCCCAAGCTCACTTACATGTGCAAAATAAGTTCAAAAGCAATATTTCCAATATTAGTTCCAAAACTATGCAGTGCAACAGATATTCGTGCCATGTGTGTTTATACTATCTACTGGCTAGAGAAATGTAGGAATACGTCTAAACCCACATGAGTACAAGGAACACCGCTTGCACCTCACCCACAGCCTCACCTTTCCGTATGTACTACATACTTAGGCTTACCATAAAGGTGGACACCACATTGCATATCATAAAAGCACATTTGCATAAAATAGCTCAACAACATTCTCAAATATCAAAAGCATGTAACACAGCATGCATATAACCATATCCCCATGGGACATGGTGGAACCACAACATGGCTAAACCGAGGACACGAAAGCTTACCTTGCAAGCAATCAATTCAAGCCAAGAGTCCAACCACTCTCAAGTCCAAACTGAGCAGTATCACAATCTGTTATGGACCAATAATATATCATTAATTATTCATCACAAGCATACAACTTAAAGACTACGCCTTTCCTCTACGTTTTACGTCTTAAGGCTTCCAACAAAGCCATAAGTTCTTAATCATGTGATTCTGACTTAGTTCATTAATTGCAGAAGTTCAACTTCCTTAGTCTAGGGTCCACAAACCCCCAATAGCCTACTGTTCACACAACACAGCTACTGTTCTGCGAAATCCCATAATATCCGGATATTCCTCGGGTACATATCCGGATATGTAATATCTGGACATCTCACTGACCATATCCGGATATACCATATCCGGATATCCAGATCCCATATTGTAACATCCCGTTTAATTAGTAGTCTATTTAATTGTCAATCAGGATTGTGGTAGAGTACTTGTCTTCGGATTATACAAATTTTGCTTTAGGACGAAGTTAAATTAAATTAGGGAATTATTGGTATTACCTTGGAAGGTGAGTACCTATTTTATGCATGAGACATTCTAGTTATGAGTATAGGAATAATTTAATTATAACATATAGAAAGCATAACACTACTTAGAATTATATGAGTACTCATTAAAGGTATGTGATTAATTTTATTGCAAAGAATAAACTCTTAGTTAATAAGTTAGTGGGCTAGTGCATGTGTTGGGAAAGCCTTGAACATAATGTTGGAACCCATTTCTTCCCTTTGGGCCACGGCCCAAAAAAAAGGGTGAACCCATTTAGCCTTAAAATCCCTCTACATTTATCCATCGGCTATCCTAAAGGAAATCAATCTGCATGAGTTTCGATTGGTTCACTCATTATGCATGTATTTCTATTGGCTGAAAATTCCTTCCTTATCCAACTCATTTCGGCTGGTGCATAAACGCCAGGTGTCAAATAAAAATCTCTCCTTCCATTGTGCATGTCCGCCACCTACATTCTCGTGGGACACTTGGTCTCCACCCTCCTTGTGTTCGGCCAAGCTTCCTCTTTCCCTATAAGACTGCACTTCTCCTTGCGTCAAAGAAAGACCAACTCCTGCGCATTGTCCTCCAAGCACCTCAAGGGAAGTATAACCCACTGCCACTTCTGTCTTCCTTTATGGCCGTAGGCACCTTGAGAGGAGGCAAAAGAATTGCATGTTCTACTCTTCCACATATTCCCCTAAGCCGTGAGTCTTCCTAAGGCAAGTCCCATAAACCGTAAAGCATATCCTCCTTCCCTTTCCCTGCATGTCCGCCACATTATCCCCCTTTTTCCCTTGCATGTGCCACACTTGCCCCATTTATTTTGTTGCATGGAAGACACTTGCAATCCTCCCTTGAGCATGCACGCCTAATGGATTCTTCTGCCTCTGCATGCGTCGGTCCTCCCTCCCCTTAGACTGCAAAGCTGGTTTTTATGTTTCAAATCTTGTTAACAAAAGCTTCCATCCGCTCCATGCAGCCTATGGAAGGAGAGCTTTCGGTTTGCATGTGTTGTTGTTGGCCAAGCCTCTCACGCCCTCCCTTACTTCCCTCGCGACTTGTGTGCACCTTGGGAGTAATGTAACAGATTCTGGTCATGGCCTTCAGCACACAACTCAGCTCTATTTCTTCCCTTCCATCTTCTTAAGTCGCAAGCTAGTAGCATAGAACACAAAGCAAAGTTGTACCTCAGCATCCTTGGTCCGAACCAAACCTCAACTTGCCCTCCTGCTCTAAACCGAAGAACACTAAGAACCAGCTCACACTTCTTCTTCTCATCACAAGGGTGAGAGTCCGGAAGGAGAGGAACTCAGCATCTAAACTTTCGTCTCTCTCCTAGCTTGAACGAGAATTCAACAGCAAGGAAGTGTAGTGAGGTGTAATGCCCCAAAAACCGTGGAGCTTCTTTGGGGATATGCCAGAAATATTTATCACACTTTGTTCCTTCCTGCCTCACTTGGTTGTACACCATTATCCTAAGAGGTAATATGTTGTTTCTGCTCCTTGGTGACTTGTGTTCTTGCGTCCCTTCATCACTTCTGCATGAAGGAGATGTTCTGCATTATGTGATAAATAATTTAAGCTATTGTTCCTTTCCCACTCTTGTGCACGGTCACCTTTAGAAGTGTGGAGCTTGCTGTTTTAGGGAGCTCTAAGGATTGAGGTGGTGTTCCTTGTTCCATTTGGTTCCCTTGTGTGTTGCCGTGAGGTAGGCACAGAGCCTCTACTCTTTTCCTCCTTTCTCACCCGAGAAGCAACCTCTTAGAATGTGAGGTAAGTTCTGGTGGTTCCTTGCCTCACAACTTCGACTAGCCCTACTTGAGTTCCTTATTTTTCTTGCATGTGGATGACTCTGCTCTGATTGGATTCCATCCTTCTCTTTTTCATGTAACTGGATTCGGATCCTTGGAATATAGGAAGAGTAATGGGGTTGCTCCCTGCTGGTTGTGGTCATTAGTACGTGTGGAAAACTGGTGAGTGAGCTTCAAGTTTCTTTTCCTCTTCTTCTCTGTTTCGGTTGGCATGGGACTCTTGGGGATCAAAGTCCGTTCTTAACTCTCACTTCCTCACTGTCCGGTTTATATTAATGTTTTAGAAGAATATTGGTGCTGTCAATTTTGTTCTCATGATTCGGTCCCTGCATACATATAACAAAATATGATATTTTGGCTATTCCTCTCCTTTTAAATCTGACCCCCCTTACGAGCAACACTAAGACTGAATGTTGGTAAGCTTAAAATGAAATTGTAAACTTGAACCATGGCCTTCCTAATGGTACTAGACCAGCCTTGGATTGGAATATTTGGTTAAAATTGACATGCATTGAAATTGTATGGTCCGCCAACTTTAGACCTTGCTTAATTCCACTTGGACTTTGTAGGAACTAGTTGGTGAATAGGTAAAATGTGTGTCCCCTAGCTTCCAGCCGTTCTGAGCCTGCAAGTGTGTTATTGTGTTGTTTTATTGTATTATTTCTGCCATTTAATTCTGCCTTGATAGAACCGATTGGGTCTTGGGGTCACACACACACAAAGAATCAATTTGAGCATGGAATATGGTTCCCCCTCGTAGGATCTTCTGTTCTGCGAAAATAGTAGAAGTTAACTAGTGTGGCTTGTGTCTAATTCAATTAGACAGTATGTGTAATGGCCCTTTTGCGCACACTAGGCATAGTGGAACTATTAGTCTTGAGTGCTTGTTAAATCAAATAAAATACAAGGATGGGAATAATGGAAATGACTTGGAAATTATAGGATTAATATGGAACCAATTCTGACTTGTCGCATATGTATTTAGGTGCACGTAGCTCTTATAGAGTGAGCTGAATGTTGGTGCTGTTGCTTATTGCTTGGACACAAGGTAAGTGTCAGGCGATATTGCCTAATGTGACTATTGACTAGTGTATGAAGTTGTGACATGATGCTCCATACTCCGTAAAATTATTATGTTCCTATGATGAAAGTATTTTGCCAAGAATGTGCCTTTACGGCAATATGATTATGAGGTAAAGTTGTTATGTGGCAGCATAACGTATATGAAAAGTAAATAAGCATGCATCTTGCAGCATACCGCATTTATTTTTACGCTTTGTGTGCGAAAGCATAGCATGGCATGCATGTACCAAAATCATATAGCCTTGCATTTTAGAATAGTTATGTACAGGACCATGTGTTTGAGCATGCACCATATAGGCATCCCTCCGGTACCAGGGTATGGGACACTTGGCATCAGTCCGCATAGGCCACAGTTGGAATCCACCAAGAAAGGGTGCCAATTATGGGATATCCACTGTGAAGTGCGCGCATGTAACACCCACTCTTGTATGCATCCAAGAGGGTTGTTTGCTAAATCGTATTAGAGTTGCAGCGGTATGGAACTTCATTAAATGTAAAGCTTTATCAAATATTATTAATTTGAAACTTGAAAATGTCCAGGTTTGTTTCTTATAAAAACCATTTGAAAGAAAATGAAATCATTACCAATCATAGGAAATTTCAATTATAAAACCCTTGGCTGAATTTTCTATACTTTTCAGAAAACCTTGCTGTCTTATAAAATCTGTATAAAATCGAATTTAGGTGCGATAAAAAATATTCCAAGCTTCTTAAAAACTAGACATCTGGGGCATCGCGTACATATAAGTTATACGCGATTCGGAGGTGAATAGCCCCACGGAACAGGACACGTAAAACGCTTGTGAATCCTGTCCGTTTTCTGGAAAACAGTCTGTATGGCGAAGCTTACAAAATTCCGTACAGATTTCGTATAAAAATGAAACCTGCACAGTTTGAGAGTACATTCCCGGGGCTTCGCGTGCATATAAAATAATAGTAAATCGGAGTTCGTTTGCCCCTTGAAACATGACACGTAAAGTGATTGTAAAACTGGTAAAAATTCAGCACTTAGTTAAACGTTCAAATTCTCTTTGCAAAACATTTTTCTGATTTTTCCAAAACAGCCGCTGTTCATAAAATTCAAGGTAAAATAGAAGATGATAAAGTCTACAGTCATCCAAGAGTACCAAAATATTAAACATTACAGTCATCCAACAATCAACAGTAACAGCAAAAGTCCATGCATCAGCAAGCAACAGCAAACATCACGCCCTCAAATGCTTTTACGTCCTCCTGCCATTTATGAAAATAGCAGCCCCAAAGGGGTGAGAATAATCCCAGTAGTGTGGCAACAAAACCAATAATATAACAGTATTAACTAGGCACAAAATCATAAACAGTCACTTCAACATATCCTTGTTCCTTTTCCTTTTTCCTTTTCATCATATTCATATATATACTGCGTTTATAACGCCTTTCCTTTTCATCATATTCATATATTGCGTATATAACGCCTTTCCTTTGCGCTTTTAGCACCGTCGTGCGCGCACTTCACAGTGGAATCAAATATCCCTTGGCACCTGAGCTCCATGTGGATTCCAACTGTGGGCCTATGCGGACTGATGCCAAGTGTCCCATACCCCGGTACCTTGGGGATGCCTATATGATGCTTGCTCAAACACATGGTCCTGTACATAACTATTCTAAAACAAGGCCTATATGATCTTGATACATGCATGTCATGCTATGCTTTCACACACAAAGCGTAAAAATGCGGTATGATGTAAGATGCATGCTTATATACCTTTCATATAGCCATCACGGCACATATACTTTTCGTATGCGTTATGCTGCCACATAACGTCTTTACCTCATAATCATATAGCCATCACGGCACATTTTGGCAGTTTCCTTTCATCAAAATGGAACATCATACTTTTACGGAATATGGAGCTTCATGTCACAATTTTATACCAGTAGTCAATAGTCACATAAGGTAATATCGCCTGACACTTACCTCGTGTCCATGCAATAAGCAACAGCACCAAAGTTCAGCTCACTTTATAAGAGCTACGTGCACCTAAATATATATATATATATATATATGTTACAAGTCAGAATAGGTCCCATATAAATCCTATAATTTCCAAGTCATTTCCATGATTCCCATTCTTGTAATATCCTTGAATCCTCATGATCGTGATCTCATCACAGATACTCAAGAGATACTTGTTCTATTCCAAGGGGTTTATCCAGTTCGTTCATATAATATTAACAGTAATATCGAGACACAATATGAAACTGAATAAATAGTGCTTTCATTTATTTGCGACAAACAAAGTTCTACATCTAGTGTCCTTTATTTAATCAAAAGATTGTCTCTAGGACACCCATATGCTAACAAGCTCCCACTTGGCCTAGAGCCAATCAGACCTAAGTCGTATGCCCAAAGCCTCATAATGACTATCATGTTTTCTCTGAGAAACAGCCTTTGTCAGAGAATCGGCCAGGTTATCGTCTGTGGGAGCATAATCCATTTTTACACCATTCCTATCAATGATTTCTCTAATCAAATGATATCTGCGGAGCACGTGTTTAGATCTTTGATGAGACCTAGGTTCCTTTGACTGCGCAATGGCTCCTGTGTTGTCGCAAAGCAACTGTATGGGCTCATTCACGCTTGGAACCACCCTTAGTTCATTTACGAACTTCTTGATCCACACTGCCTCCTTAGCTGCTTCTGAAGCAGCTATGTATTCAGCCTCTGTCGTTGAGTCTGCTGTTGTCTCCTGCTTGGAACTTTTCCAAGACACTGCCCCACCATTTAAGGTGAATACGAATCCTGACTGTGACTTGCAGTCATCTTTGACACTCTGAAAGCTAGCATCAGTGAACCCTTTCACTGTTAACTCAATAACCCCACCATAGACCAGAAACGCATCCTTAGTTCTTCTTAAGTATTTAAGGATGGTTTTGACTGCCGTCCAGTGACCCTCTCCAGGGTCTGACTGGTATCTGCTCGTAATGCTTAAAGCATATGAGACATCTGGTCTCGTACATATCATGGCATACATGATGGATCCAATAGCCGAAGCGTATGGAATTCCACTCATGCGATCCTTCTCAGGCTGTGACTTAGGACACATAGCCCTTGATAGGTGTACCCCATGACTGACAGGAAGAAAACCCCTTTTCGACCCTTCCATGCTAAACCTCTTTAGCATCTTGTCAACGTACGTGGATTGAGATAAACCCAGCAGCCTCTTGGATCTATCTCTATAGATCTTTATACCAAGTATAAAGGCTGCCTCTCCCAAATCCTTCATGGTAAAGTTTTCTGAAAGCCACTCTTTCGTTATTTTTAATGTGGGGATGTCATTTCCTATTAGCAATATGTCATCTACATAAAGCACTAGGAAGACGACATTACTCCCACTAACCTTTCTGTAAACACAAGGTTCATCCTCGTTCTTGATAAAACCGTTACTCTTAACGACTTCATCAAAACGTATATTCCAACTCCTTGATGCTTGCTTTAGCCCATATATTGACCTTTGTAGTTTGCATACCATATGCTCCTGATCTTTGTTTTCAAAGCCTTCAGGTTGTGTCATGTACACTTCCTCCTTCAAGAACCCATTCAAGAAGGCGGTCTTGACATCCATTTGCCAAATTTCATAGTCGTGGTATACTGCTATTGCAAGCATGATCCAAATAGATTTGATCATGGCAATTGGTGAAAAAGTTTCATCATAGTCAACTCCTTGTCTTTGACGATACCCTTTCGTCACCATCCTAGCTTTGTAGGTCTGAACGTTGCCATCTGCATCAGTCTTTCTTTTAAAGACCCATTTATTACCAATAGGAACTATTCCTTGTGGTTTAGGAACCAAGGTCCATACCTTGTTCTGATACATCGAATCCATTTCAGATTCCATGGCTTCAAGCCATTTTGAGGAGTCAACATCTTTGACCGCCTCCTCGTAGTTACTTGGTTCATCATCCTCAACAGTTTGCTGATTCTCAATCACAAACCCGTACCTTTCAGGTGGATGGATGACCCTCGTAGATCTACGGAGTTGTGTGTTTACTTCTCCATTGGAGAACGTCGCCTGCGGAGCAGACTCGGGTTCCTCAATCTGTTCTTGTGGATCTTGTACTTCTTCAAGATCAATCTTACTCCCACTGCCTCCTTGAGAGATCAGATCCTTCTCAAGGAACTCAGCATTCTTTGACAGAAACACTTTGTGTTCTTCCATGGAGTAGAAGTAGTATCCCTTAGTACCTTTAGGATACCCCACAAATAGACATTTAGTACTCATAGCACTAAGCTTGTCTGATGTCAACGCTTTGACATAAGCTGGCGATCCCCATATCCTGAGGTAACTCAGGTTGGGTCTCTTACCACTCCATATCTCATATGGTGTGGTCTGAACAGATTTAGACGGTACCCTATTTAGAAGGTATGCCGCTGTGTCTAAGGCATATCCCCAAAACGATTTTGGAAGTTGAGTCTCACTCATCATAGACCTAACCATGTCTAACAAGGTCCTGTTTCTCATTTCGGAGACACCGTTTTGGTGTGGTGTGTAAGGAGCGGTAAATTGGGAGAGAATTCCATTTTCTCTCAGATAACCCTGAAACTCGTGGCTCAAATATTCACCACCACGATCTGATCGTAATGTCTTAATCATCTTGCCACGCTGTTTCTCCACCTCATTCCTAAACTCTTTGAACTTTTCAAAAGCTTCAGATTTATATCTCATTAGGTATATATACCCAAATCTTGATTTGTCATCTGTAAAGGTAATGAAATAAGAATATCCACCTCTAGCCTCAATAGACATTGGGCCACATACATCAGTATGAATGAGTTCTAATAATTCACTAGACCTATGACTCTCAAGCCCTTTGGGCTTTTGTTGAATCATTTTCCCAGCTAGACAAGATTCACACTGTCCATAGGATTCCAAATCCATGGAGTCCAGGTATCCATCTCTATGTATCCTAGACAATCTTGTTTCATTTATGTGCCCTAGTCTACAGTGCCAAAGATAAGATTGATTATCCGTCCTAGGTCGTTTCACATCTATATTGAGCACTTCATTTCCCATTTCCAACACATACAATCCATTTATTAAAGAAGCAGTACCGTAAACCATATCATTCAAAATGATAGAAAAAGTACCATCCCTAATACTGAAAGTATATCCATCTTGTTCTAAACAAGAAATAGAAATAATGTTTCTAGAAATTTGCGGAACATAAAGACAATTATTCAAATGCAATAAAAGGCCCGTAGGCAAAATAAGGTCAGCATCTCCAACTGAATGAGCAGCAACTCTTGCTCCATTACCAACGCGGAGATCCACCTCGTTTCTATCCAATCTCCTTGGGCTCCTAAGTACCTGCAACATATTGCAGATATGAGAACCACATCCGGTATCCAATACCCATGAGGATGGATTAGCATAAGAATAATTTATCTCAATCATGAAAATACCTGAGGCAGAAGCATCACCATGCTTCTTGTCCTTCACATTGTTCAGGTAGTCTGGACAATTCCTCTTCCAGTGGCCTTTCTTGCCACAATGGAAGCACTCAGCATGACCCTTGTCCTTAGGTGCCTTCTTACCCTTCTTCTTGCCCTTCTTCTTCTTGGATTTTCCTTTGGGCTTAAGGGGGTCACCTTTTGCAGGCTCCTTACCCTTTCCCTTGGCCTTGCTAGGCCCACCAATCAAAAGAGCCTGTGTCCTATCCTTCTTGATAGACACTTCAGTTGTTGTTAACATGCTTAACAACTCAGGCAAGCTCACTTGCATCCCATGCATATTGTAATTCATGATGAATTGACTGAAGGAAGGTGGAAGTGAGGTGAGGACTAAGTCATTACTTAGCTCGACATCCATGATGAAGCCTAGGTTTCCTAGCTTCTCAATGAGCCCGATCATCTTGAGAACATGGCTGGCAACAAACATGCTCTCAGTCATCCTACAAGAGAACAGTTCTCTTGAGGCCTCATACCTCTCATGCCTGCCTTTAATATCATACAACTCCTTGAGATGTACGATAATAGAGGGAGCATCCATATGCTCATGCTGCTTTTGCAGTTCAGGCGACATGGATGCCAACATGATGCATACTGCCATCACATTGTCATCCAAGTGCTGTTGATGGGTTACGAAATCAAATTCCGCAAACCCTTCTTCCCCTTCCCGTGGAGCTACGGGTATTACAGCATCTAAAACGTAGGCAATCTTTTCGGCCCTTAGAACTATTCTTAGGTTCCGATACTAGTCCATAAAATTCGAACCAGTCAGTTTATTCGTATCGAGTATTGAACGCAGTGACAGTGGATTAGTCATACTACAAGCTGAAAAGGATGTAAAGATAGTTTTAGTTAATATACGGTTATGTAGTTAAAAGCAAATTATTAAAGACTTAAAATAATTTGCCCCTCCCACTATTTTATCTAAGTCAATGACCCTTCCTTTTGACTTAGGGTTAATCTACTTTAGACTTTACCTTAGTGGGATTAAGAGTGCGATTATTTATTTTAACCTCCGTCTGAGACCGCAAGATTAATTTAAATAAAGGGTTGATCTTTATCAACAGTATCTCATACCCTCTCTTAACTTTAGGTTGACAACTCTTTGTCACTTAGTGGTGCATCTCATGCAACCAACCTAGCACCATTACCCTAAGCACATAAGCCCGGCTGTGCCTGCAACTTATGTCTTAGTTAAGCATTAAACCAGCACCCTAAGTGTCTTACACTTCAAACACTACTCTAGCCCAACGAAATAGTGGGTCCCAACTGAGTTGTGGAGCACCACTACGTAGAAGAGTTTTGAGTAGCATTGGTGGTGGGAGGTAATCATATGCTTAATTATTTATTCCTTTTAAGGGTTCCTTTTATCTTGGGGTTAATTAGGTCCCATCAAACGCATATTGTAAGTTATCATGCTAGTCGTTACCTATGTCAAACATCTATCGGTATACACTAGTCGCTTTTGGACAAACATAATAACCATACAAAACGCGGTTTGCCCAATTCATGCATACTAGACGTTCTAATCATACATGCATATAAACACTTTATATTGAGATAGCTATGGTACTCGCGCTTTTGTCCTTTTTGCTTCTTCAAGCAACGGCCGCTTGTCGTCTATACGCCACTAGCCTATTTCTCTAATTACAAATAATTAAATAAACTCCATAACATTTTGGAGGGACAAAATTACAAAATTTAAATTACAAATAAACTTGTAAATTAAAATGCGCGATTACACATTAATTTAAAATTCGAAAAAATTCAAATCCGGGCACCATGACCATCCCCTTCCTGTTTGTACCTGAAAAGTTCAAAACTTGCAAACACAAACATTATATTATCACATAACATTTGAAAGATCAGATCCTTCTCAAGGAACTCAGCATTCTTTGACACAAACACTTTGTGTTCTTCCATGGAGTAGAAGTAGTATCCCTTAGTACCTTTAGGATACCCCACAAATAGACATTTAGTACTCTTAGCACTAAGCTTGTCTGATGTCAACGCTTTGACATAAGCTGGCGATCCCCATATCCTGAGGTAACTCAGGTTGGGTCTCTTACCACTCCATATCTCATATGGTGTGGTCTGAACAGATTTAGACGGTACCCTATTTAGAAGGTATGCCGCTGTGTCTAAGGCATATCCCCAAAACGATTTTGGAAGTTGAGTCTCACTCATCATAGACCTAACCATGTCTAACAAGGTCCTGTTTCTCATTTCGGAGACACCGTTTTGGTGTGGTGTGTAAGGAGCGGTAAATTGTGAGAGAATTCCATTTTCTCTCAGATAACCCTGAAACTCGTGGCTCAAATATTCACCACCACGATCTGATCGTAATGTCTTAATCATCTTGCCACGCTGTTTCTCCACCTCATTCCTAAACTCTTTGAACTTTTCAAAAGCTTCAGATTTATATCTCATTAGGTATATATACCCAAATCTTGATTTGTCATATGTAAAGGTAATGAAATAAGAATATCCACCTCTAGCCTCAATAGACATTGGGCCACATACATCAGTATGAATGAGTTCTAATAATTCACTAGACCTATGAATCTCAAGCCCTTTGGGCTTTTGTTGAATCATTTTCCCAGCTAGACAAGATTCACACTGTCCATAGGATTCCAAATCCATGGAGTCCAGGTATCCATCTCTATGCATCCTAGACAATCTTGTTTCATTTATGTGCCCTAGTCTACAGTGCCAAAGATAAGATTGATTATCCGTCCTAGGTCGTTTCACATCTATATTGAGCACTTCATTTCCCATTTCCAACACATACAATCCATTTATTAAAGAAGCAGTACCGTAAACCATATCATTCAAAATGATAGAAAAAGTACCATCCCTAATACTGAAAGTATATCCATCTTGTTCTAAACAAGAAATTGAAATAATGTTTCTAGAAATTTGCGGAACATAAAGACAATTATTCAAATGCAATAAAAGGCCCGTAGGCAAAATAAGGTCAGCATCTCCAACTGAATGAGCAGCAACTCTTGCTCCATTACCAACGCGGAGATCCACCTCGTTTCTATCCAATCTCCTTGGGCTCCTAAGTACCTGCAACATATTGCAGATATGAGAACCACATCCGGTATCCAATACCCATGAGGATGGATTAGCATAAGAATAATTTATCTCAATCATGAAAATACCTGAGGCAGAAGCATCACCATGCTTCTTGTCCTTCACATTGTTCAGGTAGTCTGGACAATTCCTCTTCCAGTGGCCTTTCTTGCCACAATGGAAGCACTCAGCATCACCCTTGTCCTTAGGTGCCTTCTTACCCTTCTTCTTGCCCTTCTTCTTCTTGGATTTTCCTTTGGGCTTAAGGGGGTCACCTTTTGCAGGCACTTCAGCTGTTGTTAACATGCTTAACAACTCAGGCAAGCTCACTTGCATCCCACTGCCTCCTTGAGAGATCACCATGGCTAGTCGTTACCTATGTCAAACATCTATCGGTATACACTAGTCGTTATTGGACAAACATAATAACCATACAAACGCGATTTGCCAAATTTATGCATACTAGACGTTCTAATCATACATCCATATAAACAGTTTATATTGAGATAGCCATGGTGCTCGCGCTTTTGTCCTTTTTGCTTCTTTAAGCAACGGCCGCTTGTCGTCTATACGCCACTAGCCTATTTCTCTAATTACAAATAATTAAAGAAACTCCATAACACTTTGGAGGAACAAAATTACCAAATCTAAATTACAAATATATTTGTAAATTAAAATGCGCGATTACACATAAATTTAAAATTCAAAAAAATTCAAATCCGGGAACCATGACCATCCCCTTCCTGTTTGTACCTGAAAAGTTCAAAACTTGCAAACACAAACATTATATTATCACATAACATTTTCACATGTATTTTGACATTTAACATTTAAACATCAAAATAACATCAAGATTCATAATCTTAAATTTCTCATTGGCCGAATTTAAAAACAATTTCAATTCAAATTTTGTTAATTCTTTCTTAAAGAAAACAAAATTAAACCATGCATGTAGCCATATATCCCTACATGGCCGAATCATATAGGTAACTATATGATAAATTTGTCACAAAATTTCATGCATATAAACATGACACAATTCATGGAGAAAAATGAGAAATCATTCAAGGTACTCTTAGTACCCTCCATGGCCGAATCTACCCTTTCAAAAAGGGTGTTCCTTTTAGAACTTTCATAAAGAAAAGAAACTAAACCATGATGCATAATGTTTTATGAACACAGAATCAAATTTTCATGTTCATAAAAACAAAAACTTTAACACTTTAAAGGATTTGTGATTCAAAATCCACATGCAGAATATAATCTTTAACCCTTTAAAGATTTTTGATCGTGAAAGACTCTTTTCACAAACAAGGTATCATCACCCGTCGATGGTAAAGCAACCGGGCTCTGATACCACTTGAAAGTAAACTGGCCTTTGAAGGCCGATGCATGTAAGGTGTAAAACAAAAATTTTACTGCGGAACATACATGCACTCATAGGTTCATGCTTAAAGACAGCATGATGTTACCTTGTTTTGGCCTGATCAGTCAGGGAGATGAGATGTCAGGCTTGAAGGGTTCAAACCCTCTAATGGTGATCCACACCACCGTTCGTCTATGATGCAAGAACTCTTTCTTGAAAGCCACCAGATGAACACCACAACGAGGCTTGCTATGCGCACAAGTGGTGAAGGTGGAGGCTAGGTATCCTGTTTGGAAAGGTGTACTGAGCTACCCTACAGAATGGTGCATAGATGGAGGAGAGTTGGCTTGGTTTTTCAATTAAAACCTAAGGTGAGGAACATGTCTATTTATGCGCACCCTTTGGAGAGGAGGAGGGAATTCAATCATTCAAAATGAAAACAAACTTTCAAATTTCTTGAAAGTTGCGCATGAAACAGTGTGATAAGGTGCAGCTGTTGCAAAACAAACTTTGCCAACAACCTCCAATCTTATCCACATGAATTTAAATTCAAATTAATTTAAACTTAAATTCATAAACTATCATATAGTATATAGTTCTCATGCGCATAATTCAGCCCTAGAAAGGGTCCAAATACATTTAGCAGTTGCATTCAAAATTTGAATCAACTCACCCACTGATTCCCTCAACCACCAAATCTGAATGGAGGTTTGTTTTAAGTGATAAGATAACATTCTTATCACCTAAAAGTGGCGCACCAAACAACCTAGGGAGAGCCTCCAAAGATGCTTCTTCATCCAAGGAATATGCTCCAATAAGATCCTGTCTTATCCTTTTGTTATGAAACAACTTTTCAAAACCAATTCAAATTCGAATTCAAACACTTGAATTCAAACGTTCAAACATTCAAATTCAAAATTCAAAATTCAAAATTTCAAATTTCAAATTCAAAATTCGAATTTCAAAATTCAAATTCAAATTCAAATTTCAAAATTCAAATTTCCACTTTCAAATTCAAAATTCGAATTTCGAAATTCAAATTCTAAATTCAAATTTCAAAATTCAAATTTCAAATTCAAAATTCGAAATTCAAATATTTGATTATTAATTTAACTAATTAAATTAATTAGTAATGGTTTGGACTATCCAAGCCCATTACTAAACTCCATGCACCACCAACCCATTTAGGTGGGCTTCCAAACAGCTTCTTGGGCTAATAACATTATTAGGCCCAATACCTTTAAAGCTAGTCCATCATGACTACAAGGTGTTAGTGTGTGACCCATTAGGTCCAACTTAGCTACTGACATAACTGGGCTTGGGCCCAACAAGCCCACAACCCAATTAATGACAACACAGAGCACTAGCAATGCTTTGTTGCCCCAGAACTAGTCAGATTAATGACTTGATCAACCTATTGCACATATTTGGTTATCGTATGTATTTCCCTTCGTCTCGGTTATCTTCCCATTAACCAAGGGTAAGGAAATGTATCAACCCCTGCGGTTTAGGGTAAGCTTTATTCGAAATAGGGAATCTTCAATTTACTGACTCTAAAGGCAGATCATCTCATGATCTCTTTTACTATGCATAGATTCCCGAGTCCCTGTAAATGTCATCCCGTTTTCTCCGGTTTACAGATAACCTAATCTCTCACAGAGATTTGACGAATTCCTTCAGCTTATTACCCTAGCCCTGTGCCCTTTAAGGACACGCCCAACAGTATACCTATGAATCTCCATGTTTCAGGCAGACGAGGTATACAATCAAAACATGCCTTCAAGAATACAGTCTAGGTAATAACTTCTGGTCTAAGGAAAAACACACCCAAACATAAAGAGATTACTCTAATGACACTATCTGTGAGATTTCCTCATAGAGTCTCCTTTTGGGTCTGTTCAGTGCGAGCTATACTCTTATAGGTCCACCCACGACTTTAGCTAAGATATCTCCATATCTGCAGCTCATGAGGTCTTTACCTTGTATCCATATACAAGTAGATAAGTCGTACTAGTCTTTACTCGAGATCACTGATCCCCAAACTCAGTGTCTCTAGACTAGGAACTAATAATTAGGAATAGACATGCAATATCCTTGAATCCTCATGATCGTGATCTCATCACCGATACTCAAGAGATACCTGTTATATTCCAAGGGGTTTATCCAGTTCATTCATATAATATTAACAGTAATATCGAGACACAATATGAAACTGAATAAATAGTGCTTACATTTATTTGCGACAAACAAAGTTCTACATCTAGTGTCCTTTATTTAATCAAAAAGATTGTCTCTAGGACACCCATATGCTAACAACATTTTCACATGTATTTTGACATTTAACATTTAAACATCAAAATAACATTTAGATTCATAATCTTAAATTTCTCATTGGCCGAATTTAAAAAACAATTTCAATTCAAATTTTGTTAATTCTTTCTTAAAGAAAACAAAATTAAACCATGCATGTAGCCATATACCCCTACATGGCCGAATCATATAGGTGACTATATGATAAATTTTGTCACAAAATTTCATGCATATAAACATGACACAATTCATGGAGAAAAATAAGAAATCATTCAAGGCACTCTTAGTACCCTCCATGGCCGAATCTTCCCTTTCAAAAAGGGTGTTCCTTTTAAAACTTTCTTAAAGAAAAAGAAACTAAACCATGATGCATAATGTTTTATGAACACAGAATCAAATTTACATGTTCATAAAATCAAAAACTTTAACACTTTAAAGGATTTGTGATTCAAAATCCATATGCAGAATTTAAACTTTAACCCTTTAAAGATTTTTGACCGTGAAAAACTCTTTTCACAAACAAGGTACCATCACCCGTCGATGGTAAAGCAACCGGGCTCTGATACCACTGGAAAGTAAACTGGCCTTTGAAGGCCGATGCATGTAAGGTGTAAAACAAAAATTTTACTGTGGAACATACATGAACTCATAGGTTCATGCTTTAAGACAACATGATGTTACCTTGTTTTGGCCTGATCTGTCAGGGAGATGAGATGTCAGGCTTGAAGGGTTCAAACCCTCTAATGGTGATCCACACCACTGTTCGTCTATGATGCAAGAACTCTTTCTTGAAAGCCACCAGATGAACACCACAATGAGGCTTGCTATGCGCACAAGTGGTGAAGGTGGAGGCCAGGTATCCTGTTTGGAAAGGTGTACTGAGCTACCCTACAGAATGGTGCATAGATTGAGGAGAGTTGGCTAGGTTTTTCACTGAAACCTAAGGTGAGGAACATGTCATATTTATGCGCACCCTTTGGAGAGGAGGAGGGAATTCAATCATTCAAAATGAAAACAAACTTTCAAATTTTTTTGAAAGTTGCGCATGAAACAATGTGATAAGGTGGAGCTGTTGCAAAACTAACTTTGCCAACAACCTCCAATCTTATCCACATGAATTTAAATTCAAATTAATTTAAACTTAAATTCATAAACTATCATATAGTATATAGTTCTCATGCGCATAATTCAGCCCTAGAAAGGGTCCAAATACATTGAGTAGTTGCATTCAAAATTTGAATCAACTCACCCACTGATTCCCTCAACCACCAAATCTGAATGGAGGTTTGTTTTAAGTGATAAGATAACACTCTTATCACCTAAAAGTTGCACACCAAACAGCCTAGGGAGAGCCTCCAAAGATGCTTCTTCATCCAAGGAATATGCTCCAATAAGATCCTGTCTTATCCTTTTGTTATGAAACAACTTTTCAAAACCAATTCAAATTCGAATTCAAACACTTGAATTCAAACGTTCAAACATTCAAATTCAAAATTCAAAATTCAAAATTTCAAATTTCAAATTCAAAATTCGAATTTCGAAATTCAAATTCTAAATTCAAATTTCAAAATTCAAATTTCAAATTCAAAATTCGAAATTCAAATATTTGATTATTAATTTAACTAATTAAATTAATTAGTAATGGCTTGGACTATCCAAGCCCATTACTAAACTCCATGCACCACCCACCAGTTAGGTGGGCTTCCAAATAGCTTCTTGGGCTAATAACATTATTAGGCCCAATACCTTTAAAGCTAGTCCATCATGACTACAAGGTGTTAGTGTGTGACCCATTAGGTCTAACTTAGCTACTAACATAACTGGGCTTGGGCCCAACAAGCCCACAACCAAATTAATGACAACACAGAGCACTAGCAATGCTTTGTTGCCCCAGAACTAGTCAGATTAATGACTTGATCAACCTATTGCACATATTTGGTTACCGTATGTATTTCCCTTCGTCTCGGTTATCTTCCCATTAACCTAGGGTAAGGAAATGTATCAACCCCTGCGGTTTAGGGTAAGCTTTATTCGAAATAGGGAATCTTCAATTTACTGACTCTAAAGGCAGATCATCTCATGATCTCTTTTACTATGCATAGATTCCCGAGTCCCTGTAAATGTCATCCCGATTTCTCCGGTTTACAGATAACCTAATCTCTCACAGAGATTTGACGAATTCCTTCAGCTTATTACCCTAGCCCTGTGCCCTTTAAGGACACGCCCAACAGTATACCTATGAGTCTCCATGTTTCAGGCAGACGAGGTATACAACCAAAACATGCCTTCAAGAACACAGTCTAGGTAATAACTTCTGGTCTAAGGAAAGACATACCCAAACATAAAGAGATTACTCTAATGACACTATCTGTGAGATTTCCTCATAGAGTCTCTTTTTGGGTCTGTTCAGTGCGAGCTATACTCTTATAGGTCCACCCACGACTTTAGCTAAGATATCTCCATATCTGCAGCTCATGAGGTCTTTACCTTGTATCCACATACAAGTAGATAAGTCGTACTAGTCTTTACTCGAGATCACTGATCCCCAAACTCAGTGTCTCTAGACTAGGAACATATAATTAGGAATAGACATGTAATATCCTTGAATCCTCATGATCGTGATCTCATCACAGATACTCAAGAGATACCTGTTCTATTCCAAGGGGTTTATCCAGTTCGTTCATATAATATTAACAGTAATATCGAGACACAATATGAAACTGAATAAATAGTGCTTTCATTTATTTGCGACAAACAAAGTTCTACATCTAGTGTCCTTTATTTAATCAAAAGATTGTCTCTAGGACACCCATATGCTAACACGAATAAAGCAACAATGCCCAATAGCAGTCTCAACATAATATCATAATCAAAGCGGCAAACATAACAGCAGTCAACATCCAGCAAGTCGGCATATCATAAATATCAACTCAGCTCTGGCCTCCTGCCACCTGAGCCCTCAACATTACCTGAAATAAGCGTCCCCAAACGTGGGGTGAGATCTCTAAACAAGAAATCTCAGTAAGACAAGGGGTACTCAAGGATCTTCCACCCCAAGCTCACTTACATGTGTAATATAAGTTCAAAAACAGTATTTACAATATAAGTTCCAAAACTATGCAATGCAGCAGATAATCATGCCATGTGTGTTTATCAAATCTACTGGCCAGAGAAATGCAGGAATACGTCTAAACCCACATGAGTACAAGGAACACCGCTTGCACCTCACCCACAGCCTCACCATCTTGTATGTACTACATACTCAGGCTTACCGTATAGGTGGACACCACATGCATATCATAAAAGCACATTGCATATAATAGCTCAACAGCATTTCCAAAACATCAAAGCATGTAACACAGCATGCATAAACCACATCCCCATGGGACATGGTGGAACCACAAAATGGCTAAACCGAGGACACGAAAGCTTACCTTGCAAGCTAGCTATCCAAGCCAAGAGTCCAACCACTCTGAAGTCCAAACACAGCAGTATCACAATCTGATATGGACCAATAATTCATCATTAATTATGCATCACAAGCATACAGCTTAAAGACTACGTCTTTCCTTTACATTTTACGTCTTAAGGCTTCCAACAAAGCCATAAGCACTTAATCATATGATTATGACTTAATCCATTAATTACAGAAGTTCAACTTCCTTAATCTAGGGTCCACAAACCCCCAATAGCTTACTGTTCACACAGCACAGCTACTGTTCTTCGAATTCCCAGAATATCCGGATATTACAAGGGACATATCCGGATAAGCCATATCCGGATATCACACTGGCCATATTCGGATATACCATATCCGGATACCCAGTTCCCACATCCGAATATGAATATCCGGATACCATATCCTGATACTGATATTCGGATATCTGCTCGACAAATATCCGGATATCTCATGACAGAATGCAATTTCTGCATTTCGTGAATATCCAGTCCAAAGGTTCGACTTTTAACCGATTATAGGCACTTAAATATGCATTTCTAGGTGTGTTTAACCTACTCCACCCTTAAGTTATTAACTTAGCTCAATACATGCATCAAGGTTCCACTTTTAAGCATCTAAACACAAGTTCAAAGGTTGATGCACTTACCAAAGCTTAAAAACAGAGCAACAATAGCTCTTGGAGCTCACTCAACAGCTCCAAAGGCTGCCTCCCCACAATGCACGAAAATGCACACCAAGATGAGTCCTTTCTTCACAAAGGTGGCTTCTTGGAGCTTCCACAACCAAGGAGAAACTCACAACTCTCACTCAACATAACTCAGCCCTTCCACAACCCTCTAACAGTGACCAAACACAGAAAGTAAAGCTCTCCACACACAAAAACCTCAGCCACACACAACCATGGTGCAAAGAGGGAAGGAAGGTGAAGAAAGGTGGTCACTTAGGAGGTTTGTCTATGGAGGAAGGGGTGAGGACACAAGAGGGCACTCAGCTGCTGCACACACTCACGTAGAAAGCCAATATGGCCTAGGGTTTTGTGCTAGTATTAGCCTTAATAGCAACGCAAAAGATCTTGATCCCAAACTTTGGAATCTAGACCTACACATTTTTCTTGGATTTGTCATATTTTTATTTTATTTTTCGGAGATCCTTTCCGGTACGCACTTTTCCATAGCCAGTATCAGTTCTGGCATCAGATTACATTATTTTGACTTGAAACTTGTTTTACAAGTCCTACATAATATTCTAGTAATTATCATGCATTCGTTATAATTTTCCGGGATACTTTTCCGGTACGCATTTATACCGGGTAGCAGAACCGGTATCTGCGCTTTTCTTCCGAAAAATGACTTTCAGCATTTTTACTCACTCAATATAATTATTTAAGTCCAATAATAATTATTAAGGTCAGTTATGGAACCATTTCCTAATTATTATAATTAATTCACTAATTACCTTAATTAGCGGTGCGGGTTCTTACATTCACCCCACCTTTTTAAGGATTTTGTCCTCAAAATTATGAAACATACCTGTCTCGAAAGTCGGGATACTGTCGTAGAAGCTCATCCTCTCGCTCCCACGTGCACTCCTCGGGACTACGCCCAGTCCACTGCACCTTGACCATCGGAATGATCTTGCTTCTAAGCTGTTTCTCGCCGCGATCGAGAATCTTGAGTGGTCCGACGAGAGTCTTCAGGTTCTCCCGAACCTCCACATCATCAGGTTGCACCACGTGCGAAGGATCTGCGATGTACCTCCGAAGCTGAGACACGTGAAACACGTCGTGGATGTTGGCTAGGTTCGGAGGTAAGGCAAGTCGATAGGCAACAGGTCCTACTCTACCAAGAATCTGGTAGGGCCCAATGAATCGCGGACTCAACTTCCTCACTCCGAGTGCCCGTCCAACACCGGTGACAGGTGAAAGTCTCACAAACACGTGTTCACCCTCACTGAACTCCAGTGGACGATGCTTGACATCATAGTAGCTTTTTGGCGATTCTGCGCCTGCTTCAACTTTTCCCTGATCATCTGGATCTGCAGGGTAGTATCTTGAACAAAGTCCAAGCCAAAAAGCTCTTTATCTCCAACCTCAGACCAACAAGTAGGAGTCCGACACCTCCTACCATACAGCGCCTCGTAGGGTTCCATGCCCAGACTAGCATGAAAATTGTTGCTGTACGAGAATTCTACCAACGGAAGGTACCTATCCCATGCTGAACCCTGCTCCAACGTGCAAGCTCGCAGCATGTCCTCCAATGTCTGGATGGTCCGCTCAGTCTGTCCGTCAGTCTGAGGGTGATAGGCGGTACTCAATCTCAACTGCGTACCAAAAGCCTCTTGCAGCGCCTCCCAGAACCGAGATGTGAACTTCGGGTCCCTATCATTGATGATACTCTCGGGCACCCCGTGAAGCCTCACAATCTCGCGGACATATAGTTTGGCCAACTGCTCTGTAGTGAAGCTCACCTTCACTGGAAGAAAATGGGCAGACTTGGTCTATCTGTCTACAATGACACAGATAGAGTCACAACCAGTCTGTGTCTTCGGCAATCCCACCACGAAGTCCATGGAAATACTCTCCCACTTCCACTGTGGAATCTCAAGAGGTTGAAGTTTACCAGACGGTTTCTGGTGCTCAATCTTTACTTTCTGACATATAAGGCATTTGGACACGTAAACAGCAATGTCCTTCTTCAAGCCCGGCCACCAAAAATTTCTCTTTAAGTCCTGGTACATTTTCGTAGCACCAGGGTGGATAGTAAACCAGCCCTTATGAGCCTCTGCCATAACCTCCTCAGTTAATGGCCCTCGAGAGATAACAATCCTCTTCTGGAACAACAGCAACCCATCCTCATTCCAAGACACCTCGTCCTGGTTCTTCACATAGTCAAGGCACTCTCTCTGCACTTGCGCCTCTTTAATCTTTTCCATCAGCTCATTAATCACTTTTGCTGTTTCCATCTCAAGCAGTGCACCCCCAAACAAGGAGTTCACTCTCAAGTCTCTAAACTTTTCGATTACCTCGTAGTCGCTCATCATTAGGCTGGATAAGCTCACGGATTTCCGACTCAAAGCATCGGCTACCACATTGGCCTTGCCAGGATGGTACCTCAGCTCAAAATCATAGTCCTTCAAGAACTCCATCCATCTCCGCTGTCTCATGTTCAACTCCTTCTGGTCAAACAGATACTTCAGGCTCTTGTGGTCACTGAATACAGCAAATTTCATGCCAAACAGGTAATGTCTCCAAATCTTGAAAGCAAAAACAATGGCTGCCAACTCCAAATCATGAGTCAGGTAGTTCTCCTCATGAGGTTTCAACTATCTTGAAGCATAAGCAACAGCTTTCCCTTTCTGCATCAACACACAACCTAGGCCTTTACCAGAGGCATCGCAGTATAATTCGAACTGCTCCGCAGGATCAGGAAGGATTAACACAGGAGCAGTAGTCAGTCTCTCCTTCGACTCCTGGAAACACTCCTCACACTCATGTGTCCACACGAATGGAGTCTCCTTTCGGGTAAGGCGAGTCATCGGTAGCACCATCTTGGAGAATCCCTCTATGAACCTCCTTTAGTACCCATCCAAACCCAAGAAGCTTCTCACTTCTGTAACCGTCTTGGGCCTCTCCCAATCCATCACGACCTCAATCTTGTTAGGATCAACTGCAACTCCATCAGCGGAAATCACATGACCCAGAAATTTCACCGCCTTGAGCCAAAACTCACATTTTGACGGCTTAGCATAAAGCTTTTTCTCTTTCAACACTTGCGAAATAATCTTCAAGTGCTCAGCATGCTCCTCCTCCGTCTTGGAGTAAATCAAGATGTCGTCAATGAAGACGATCACAAACTGATCCAGGTACGGCTGGAAGATCATGTTCATGTAGTCCATGAACACTGCGGGTGCATTGGTGAGTCCAAACGGGATCACCAAATACTCATAATGCCCGTACCTCGAGCGAAACGCGGTCTTCGGGACATCCTCCGGCTTTACCCGTATCTGGTGGTAACCGGACCGAAGATCAATCTTGGAATACACGCAAGCACCCCTAAGCTGATCCAACAAATCATCAATGCGTGGAAGGGGATACTTGTTCTTGATTGTCACCTTGTTCAACTGTCTGTAGTCGGTGCACAACCGCATGGTCCCATCTTTCTTTTTCACAAAAATAACCGGTGCTCCCCAAGGAGACACACTCGGCCGAATAAAATCTTTCACTGAAAGCTCCTCAATATGCTTCTTCAGCTCTGCCAACTCCGGTGACGACATCCGGTATGGAGCCAATGAGATAGGCCCCACACCAGGCAATAAATCAATGGAGAACTCTATCTCCCTCTGAGGTGGAAACTCAGGAATCTCCTCAGGAAACACCTCGAGGAATTCCCTCACCACAGGAATGCCAGTGAGATCCTCCTGTGTCCCACTCACCAAACCTCCCAACATAACAGCCAAATGCCCCTGCTCTCAAGGCCCTCCTCGCCTGCAGGACTGAAATGAACGGTGAGGAACTGGCTGTGGACCCACCCAGAGACATCACCACTCTCTTGGCACAACAATCAATCAATGCACAGTTTCTGGACAACCAATCCATGCCCAGAATAATCTCCAAGTTGGCCATCGGCAATCCTATCAGATCTACCGAGAAGTCACGACCATCCCACTGAAACCCTACATCGCGATGAACAGTGGAGGTCAAACATTTTTCTCCGGTGGCGGTGGTCACCCGCATCGGTGGAGAAAGCACATCACTGGGCAACTCAAGCCCCACAGCAATAGGGGTAGCAACAAAAGAGTGCGTTGCCCCGGAATCAAAAAGCACATCAACAGCTGAACCACCAATGGTAGCAGTACCTCTGATCAAGTTCGGAGCTCTGTCCGACTGCTGACGATCAAGTGTGTACACTCGCCCCGTAGTAGGTGGCACTGCTGGCGCTCCAGTAGGAACCATCTGCAATGGCACAGCCTGCACTGCAGCAACTCTCGCCGTCAGGCAATCTCTGGAGTAGTGGCCCTCCTTGCCACACTGAAAGCAAATCAGCTGACCGGTAGCACACGGCCCAAAATGTGACTTCCCACATCCCGGGCATCTGGGAGCAGGAGGTCTCGCTGTGTTTCCCTGAGTAGAAGTCTTTTTAAACTGGTTTGGCACTTGCTTAGCCGCCAACTGTTTGCCCCTGCCCTTGTTTCCAAGCTTCCTGTCTCTCCAGGAAGCGGAACCACTTGTACCCTGTGGCACCTCAATCTTGGCCTTCTTGGCCTGACTCGCACGGCAGTAGTCCTCAATATCGCGGCACTGCTGCACCAGCGCCCCGAAGTCTCTCAAAGCAGAACCAGCAAGGTGACCAGCACTGTCCTCATTAAGTCCCCTCCGGAACTTAGCAGCAAGAAAAACAGGAGTCGGCCTCGCCATGCGGAAATGATCAAACTTGACCAGCTCATTAAACTTGGCTAGGTACTCATCCACAGACAACGAGCCCTGCACCAAACGGTCAAACTCTCCCTGTTTCCTTTCCTGAGAGTCATAAGGAAAGTACTGGCCCAGAAAACACTCCTCAAAGAACGGCCACGTCATCACATGGCTCTGCATCTCGTAGATGTGAGAAATGTTGGTCCACCACTCATGGGCCTTGCCCTCCAGCATGTAAGTGGCAAACATCAGCTTCTGCGGATCGGTGCACTGCATGATCCGGAAGATCTTGTCCAATGCCTGTAACCATCTGGCAGCAGCAATGGGATCATAAGATCTATCGAAAGAAGATGGCTTATGCTTGCGGAAAGCATCCAGCCTGCGGTCGATCTCGTCTCGATCCTCAGCAAATACGGGTATGGTCTGCAAAGCCCCTGTCAAATGACTGCCCTCACCCATCTAACTCTGGGTGTCCTCCTGTTGACTAGGCGGAGGTGGAGGCGGTGGCGGCGGTGGAGGTGGTGGAGGACACTGGCCGGCAGCAGGACCAGCCCTCAACTCCTCCAACATGACCCTCATCATCGTCATGTTGGCCATCCGGTTCTCCTCCAGAACCTCAGCGGTGGCTCGCCGGTTCGCCTCTCTGATGGCCTCCAGCATCGCCTGATTTACCAACCTCGTGGCCTCCCGGTCGGCTAGTCGGGCCACCTGCATCTCAGCCAATGCAGCCAGGATAGGATCCGATTGATCCTCGCTCGTACTAGGGTTCCTCCTTGGTGGCACCATGACTCTGCACAAGTTACACAAAGAATGAGTTGATCAGGCCCACGCCATATGGTCACATATGCATTATCATAACACACACCAATCAGAGAGAACACCAAGTAGACACGCAACGAAACATCCTAAGTTATTGCAATACATACAGGCTTTTCCATAGAAAGTGCTCTGATACCATAAAATGTAACAGCCCGTGCTAACCCGGATTGTTAACATACTATCGTATTAAGCCACGCTTAATAAAAATGCGGAATAACTTTTTCTTTAATTCAATTATGACGTCATTAAACTTAACCAACTTGATTACTTAATCAATTTCATAAAATACTGCATGTATGTAAATTGCAAGACAACTAACTGAAATACCTCATATATAGATATAATGTGAGTATCTAAAGTTCAACTTAGTCTATTAATTACATAAGTTCAACTTCCTTAATCTAGGGTCTACAAACCTCCAATAGCCTACTGTATGAACAGTAAAGCTATTGTTCTTCGAAATCCCAGAATATCCGGATATTCCTCGGGGCATATCCGGATATGCAATATCCGGATATCACACTGACCATATCCAGATATCCAGATCCCCATAACCGGATATCGATATCCGGATACTATATCCGGATATTAATATCCGGATATCTGTTCAACAAATATTTGGATATTTCACGATAGAATGCAGTTCTGCATTTTCGTGAAGATATCTTCCCAAGGTTGGGTTTTTACCGATTAAAGACCCAAAGCATGCATTTCTAGGTGTGTTTTGTAACAGCCCGTGTTAACCCGGATTGTTAACATACTATCGTATTAAGCCACGCTTAATAAAAATGCGGAATAACTTTTTCTTTAATTCAATTATGACGTCATTAAACTTAACCAACTTGATTACTTAATCAATTTCATAAAATACTGCCTGTATGTAAATTGCAAGACAACTAACTGAAATACCTCATATATAGATATAATGTGAGTATCTAAAGCCACAGGACTACAACACATAGCCTGGACCAAAATCTTGATACATTAATACAACTTTAACAAAAGGGACAATAACAGGTCTGTGTGGCATGGACAAACCCCATGCTCACCGAATAAAGCAACAATGCCCAATAGCAGTCTCAACATAATATCATAATCAAAGCGGCAAACATAACAGCAGTCAACATCCAGCAAGTCGGCATATCATAAATATCAACTCAGCTTTGGCCTCCTGCCACCTGAGCCCTCAACATTACCTGAAATAAGCGTCCCCAAACGTGGGGTGAGATCTCTAAACAAGAAATCTCAGTAAGACAAGGGGTCCTCAAGGATCTTCCACCCCAAGCTCACTTACATGTGTAATATAAGTTCAAAAACAGTATTTACAATATAAGTTCCAAAACTATGCAATGCAGCAGATAATCATGCCATGTGTGTTTATCAAATCTACTGGCCAGAGAAATGCTGGAATACGTCTAAACCCACATGAGTACAAGGAACACCGCTTGCACCTCACCCACAGCCTCACCATCTTGTATGTACTACATACTCAGGCTTACCGTATAGGTGGACACCACATGCATATCATAAAAGCACATTGCATATAATAGCTCAACAACATTTCCAAAACATCAAAGCATGTAACACAGCATGCATAAACCACATCCCCATGGGACATGGTGGAACCACAAAATGGCTAAACCGAGGACACGAAAGCTTACCTTGCAAGCTAGCTATCCAAGCCAAGAGTCCAACCACTCTAAAGTCAAAACACAGCAGTATCACAATCTGATATGGACCAATAATTTATCATTAATTATGCATCACAAGCATACAACTTAAAGATTACGTCTTTCCTTTACATTTTACGTCTTAAGGCTTCCAACAAAGTCATAAGCCCTTAATCATATGATTCTGACTTAATCCATTAATTACAGAAGTTCAACTTCCTTAATCTAGGGTCTACAAACCCCCAATAGCTTACTGTTCACACAACACAGCTACTGTTCTTCGAATTCCCAGAATATCCGGATATTACAAGGGACTGAAAGTAAACTGGCCTTTGAAGGCCGATGCATGATATTACAAGGGACTGAAAGTAAACTGGCCTTTGAAGGCCGATGCATGTAAGGTGTAAAACAAAAATTTTACTGCGGAACATACATGCACACATAGGTTCATGCTTTAAGACAGCATGATGTTACCTTGTTTTTGGCCTGATCAGTCAGGGAGATCAGATGTCAGGCTTGAAGGGTTCAAACCCTCTAATGGTGATCCACACCACCGTTCGTCAATGATGCAAGAACCCTTTCTTGAAAGCCACCAGATGAACACCACAGTGAGGCTTGCTATGCGCACAGGTGGTGAAGGTGGAGGCTAGGTATTCTGTTTGGAAAGGTGTAGTGAACTACCCTACAGAATGGTGCATAGATGGAGGAGAGTTGGCTAGGTTTTCTCAAAACCCTAAGGTGTGGAACAAGTGTTATATGCACACTTGGAGAGGAGGAGAGATTTTAAATCATTCAAAATGAAAACAAAATTTCAAACCCTTTTGAAATTTGCGCATGGATTAGGGAGGATAAGGTGGAGCTGTTGCAAAACCAATTTTGCCAAAAACCTCCAGTCTTATCCACATGAAATTAAGTTCAAAATAATTTAAACTTAAATTCATAAACTATCATATAGTATATACTTTTCATGCGCATAATTCAGCCCTAGAAGGGGTCCAAAGATATTGAGTAGTTGCATTCAAAATTTGAATCAACTCACCCACTGATTCCCTCAACCACCAAATCTGAATGGAGCTTTGTTTTAAGTGATAAGATGTCATCCTTATCACTTAAACTTGCGCACCAAACAGTCAAGGAAGTGCTCCAAAGATGTTTCTTGATCCAAGGAATATGCTCCAATAAGATCCTGTCCTATCCTTTTGTTATGAAACAACTTTTCAAAACCAATTCAAATTCGAATTCAAACACTTGAATTCAAACGTTCAAACATTCAAATTCTAAATTCAAAATTCAAAATTTCAAATTCAAAATTCGAATTTCAAAATTCAAATCCAAATACAAATTTCAAATTTCAAATTCTAAATTCGAATTTCGAAATTCAAATTTCCAATTCAAATTTCAAAATTCAAATATTTGATTATTAATTTAACTAATTAAATTAATTAGTAATGGCTTGGACTATCCAAGCCCATTACTAAACTCCATGCACCACCCACCCATTTAGGTGGGCTTCCAAACAGCTTCTTGGACTAACAACCATTATTAGGCCCAATACCTTTAAAGCTAGTCCATCATGACTACAAGGTGTTAGTGTGTGACCCATTAGGTCCATCTTAGCTTCTGATATAACTGGGCTTGGGCCCAACAAGCCCACAACCCAATTAATGACAACAATAGCACTAGCAATGCTTTGTTGCCCCAGAACTAGTCAGATTAATGACTTGATCATCCTATTGCACATATTTGGTTACCGTATGTATTTCCCTTCGTCTCGGTTATCTTCCCATTAACCTAGGGTAAGGAAATGTATCAACCCCTGCGGTTTAGGGTAAGCTTTATTCGAAATAGGGAATCTTCAATTTACTGACTCTAAAGGCAGATCATCTCATGATCTCTTTTACTATGCATAGATTCCCGAGTCCCTGTAAATGTCATTCCGATTTCTCCGGTTTACAGATAACCTAATCTCTCACAGAGATTTGACGAATTCCTTCAGCTTATTACCCTAGCCCTGTGCCCTTTAAGGACACGCCCAACAGTATACCTATGAGTCTCCATGTTTCAGGCAGACGAGGCATACAATCAAAACATGCCTTCAAGAACACAGTCTAGGTAATAACTTCTGGTCTAAGGAAAGACATACCCAAACATAAAGAGATTACTCTAATGACACTATCTGTGAGATTTCCTCATAGAGTCTCTTTTTGGGTCTGTTCAGTGCGAGCTATACTCTTATAGGTCCACCCACGACTTTAGCTAAGATATCTCCATATCTACAGCTCATGAGGTCCTTACCTTGTACATATATACAAGTAGATAAGTCGTACTAGTCTTTACTCGAGATCACTGATCCCCAAACTCAGTGTCTCTAGACTAGGAACATATAATTAGGAATAGACATGCAATATCCTTGAACACTCATGATCGTGATCTCATCACAGATACTCAAGAGATACCTGTTCTATTCCAAGGGGTTTATCCAGTTTGTTCATATAATATTAACAGTAATATCGAGACACAATATGAAACTGAATAAATAGTGCTTTCATTTATTTGTGACAAACAAAGTTCTACATCTAGTGTCCTTTATTTAATCAAAAGATTGTCTCTAGGACACCCATATGCTAACAGGGACATATGCGGATATGCCATATCCGGATATCACACTGGCCATATCCGGATATACCATATCCGGATACCCAGTTCCCACATCCGAATATGAATATCCGGATACCATATCCGGATATGAATATCCGGATACCATATCCGGATACTGATATCCGGATATCTGCTCGACAAATATCCGGATATCTCACGACAGAATGCAGTTTCTGCATTTCGTGAATATCCAGTCCAAAGGTTCGACTTTTAACCGATTATAGGCACTTAAACATGCATTTCTAGGTGTGTTTAACCTACTCCACCCTTACGTTATTAACTTAGCTCAATACATGCATCAAGGTTCCATTTTTAAGCATCTAAACACAAGTTCAAAGGTTGATGCACTTACCAAAGCTTAAAAACAGAGCAACAATAGCTCTTGGAGCTCACTCAACAGCTCCAAAGGCTGCCTCCCCATAGTGCACGAAAATGCGCACCAAGATGAGTCCTTTCTTCACAAAGGTGGCTTCTTGGAGCTTCCACAACCAAGGAGAAACTCACAACTCTCACTCAACACAACTCAGCCCTTCCACAACCCTCTAACAGTGACCAAACACAGAAAGTAAAGCTCTCCACACACAAAAACCTCAGCCACACACAACCATGGTGCAAAGAGGGAAGGAAGGTGAAGAAAGGTGGTCACTTAGGAGGTTTGTCTATGGAGGAAGGGGTGAGGACACAAGAGGGCACTCAGCTGCTGCACACACTCACGTAGAAAGCCAATATGGCCTAGGGTTTTGTGCTAAGTTAGCATATATAGGGGTTTAAGTCATAACGTGCAGTATTAGCCTTAATAGCAATGCAAAAGATCTTGATCCCAAACTTTGGAATCTAGACCTACACATTTTTCTAAGATTTTTCATATTTTTATTTTATTTTTCGGAGCACCTTTCCGGTACGCGCTTTTCCATAGCCAGTATCAGTTCTGGCATCAGATTACATTATTTTGACTTGAAACTTGTTTTACAAGTCCTACATAATATTCTAGTAATTATCATGCATTCGTTATAATTTTCCGGGATACTTTTCCGGTACGCATTTATACCGGGTAGCAGAACCGGTATCTGCGCTTTTCTTCCGAAAAGTGACGTTCAGCATTTTTACTCACTCAATATAATTATTTAAGCCCAATAATAATTATTAAGGTCAGTTAGGGAATCATTTCCTAATTATCATAATTAATTCACTAATTACCTTAATTAGTTGTGCGGGTTCTTACATGTTTGACATTACACAACGTTAAGTTATCATCTTTTAGCCTTTACATGCATCAATGTGACACCTTTAACCCATCAAAACACATGATCAAGTGAGGGGACTTACTCAAGACTCCAACACAGCCACTCAAGTGCTCTTAGAGCTTTCAAACCAGTTACAAAGGTGCTGACTTTGGGGAGAACGAAAATGGAGCAACAAGGTGAGTTCTTTCCTCACCAAGAAAGCTACTTGGAGCTTCATACAACCAAGAACAAGATGACTCTCCTCCCAACTCTCAAACTCAGAATAAGAACCTCACAAACCAGCAACTCAAACACTCAGAAAAGGCCACCTCTCATTCTCACAAAGCCACTCACAAGTGTTTACAAGAAGGAAATGTGAAGGAAATCAAGAAAGGTAGTAACTTGGCCTCAAAGTGGAGAAGAGAACCCAAAGACAAGGCTCCAGTTGACCAGCCCCCAAGCAATGACGTAGGAATTCTGTTTTCTAGGGCTATGTGCCCTTAACATGAGTATATATAGCCATAATTCACTTAAATGCGCAGTATTAACTTTAATTGCTATACTTAGCATTTTAATCCCAAGCTTTGGAATCTTAACCTACATGATTTAACAAGAATTTTAATATTTTTATTTAATTTTTCGGAGCACCTTTCCGGTACGCGCTTTTCCATAGCCAGTATCAGTTCTGGCATCAAATCTCATTATTTTGACTTGAAACTTGTTTTACAAGTCCTACATATTATTCTAGTTGAAAGTAAACTGGCCTTTGAAGGCCGATGCATGTAAGGTGTAAAACAAAAATTTTACTGCGGAACATACATGCACACATAGGTTCATGCTTTAAGACAGCATGATGTTACCTTGTTTTTGGCCTGATCAGTCAGGGAGATCAGATGTCAAGCTTGAAGGGTTCAAACCCTCTAATGGTGATCCACACCACCGTTCGTCAATGATGCAAGAACCCTTTCTTGAAAGCCACCAGATGAACACCACAGTGAGGCTTGCTATGCGCACAAGTGGTGAAGGTGGAGGCTAGGTATTCTGTTTGGAAAGGTGTAGTGAGCTACCCTACAGAATGGTGCATAGATGGAGGAGAGTTGGCTAGGTTTTCACAAAACCCTAAGGTGAGGAACAAGTCATGTTATGCGCACACTTGGAGAGGAGGAGGGATTTAAATCATTCAAAATGAAAATCAACTTTCAAACTGCTTTGAAATTTGCGCATAGAACAGTGAGATAAGGTGGAGCTGTTGCAAAACTAACTTTGCCAACAACCTCCAATCTTATCCACATGAAATTAAGTTCAAAATAATTTAAACTTAAATTCATAAACTATCATATAGTATATACTTTTCATGCGCATAATTCAGCCCTAGAAGTGGTCCAAATATATTGAGTAGTTGCATTCAAAATTTGAATCAACTCACCCACTGATTCCCTCAACCACCAAATCTGAATGGAGGTTTGTTTTAAGTGATAAGATGACATTCTTATCACTTAAACTTGCGCACCAAACAGCCAAGGAAGTGCTTCCAAAGATGCTTCTTGATCCAAGGAATATGCTCCAATAAGATCCTGTCTTATCCTTTTGTTATGAAACAACTTTTCAAAACCAATTCAAATTCGAATTCAAACACTTGAATTCAAACGTTTAAACATTCAAATTCAAAATTCAAAATTTAAAATTTCAAATTTCAAATTCAAAATTCGAATTTCAAAATTCAAATCCAAATTGAAATTTCAAAATTCCAATTTCAAATTTCAAATTTCAAATTCAAAATTCGAATTTCGAAATTCAAATTCTAAATTCAAATTTCAAATTTCAAATTTCAAATTCAAAATTCGAAATTCAAATATTTGATTATTAATTTAACTAATTAAATTAATTAGTAATGACTTGGACTATCCAAGCCCATTGCTAAGCTCCATGCACCACCCACCCATTTAGGTGGGCTTCCAAACAGCTTCTTGGGCTAACAACCATTATTAGGCCCAATACCTTTAAAGCTAGTCCATCATGACTACAAGGTGTTAGTGTGTGACCCATTAGGTCCAACTTAGCTTCTGACATAACTGGGCTTGGGCCCAACAAGCCCACAACCCAATTAATGACAACACAGAGCACTAGCAATGCTTTGTTGCCCCAGAACTAGTCAGATTAATGACTTGATCAACCTATTGCACATATTTGGTTACCGTATGTATTTCCCTTCGTCTCGGTTATCTTCCCATTAACCTAGGGTAAGGAAATGTATCAACCCTTGCGGTTTAGGGTAAGCTTTATTCGAAATAGGGAATCTTCAATTTACTGACTCTAAAGGCAGATCATCTCATGATCTCTTTTACTATGCATAGATTCCCGAGTCCCTGTAAATATCATCTCGATTTCTCCGGTTTACAGATAACCTAATCTCTCACAGAGATTTGACGAATTCCTTCAGCTTATTACCCTAGCCCTGTGCCCTTTAAGGACACGCCCAACAGTATACCTATGAGTCTCCATGTTTCAGGCAGACGAGGCATACAATCAAAACATGCCTTCAAGAACACAGTCTAGGTAATAACTTCTGGTCTAAGGAAAGACATACCCAAACATAAAGAGATTACTCTAATGACACTATCTGTGAGATTTCCTCATAGAGTCTCTTTTTGGGTCTGTTCAGTGCGAGCTATACTCTTATAGGTCCACCCATGACTTTAGCTAAGATATATCCATATCTGCAGCTCATGAGGTCTTTACCTTGTATCCATATCCAAGTAGATAAGTCGTACTAGTCTTTACTCGAGATCACTGGTCCCCAAACTCAGTGTCTCTAGACTAGGAACATATAATTAGGAATAGACATGCAATATCCTTGAATCCTCATGATCGTGATCTCATCACAGATACTCAAGAGATACCTGTTCTATTCCAAGGGGTTTATCCAGTTCGTTCATATAATATTAACAGTAATATCGAGACACAATATGAAACTGAATAAATAGTGCTTTCATTTATTTGCGACAAACAAAGTTCTACATCTAGTGTCCTTTATTTAATCAAAAGATTGTCTCTAGGACACCCATATGCTAACAAGCTCCCACTTGGCCTAGAGCCAATCAGACCTAAGTCGTATGCCCAAAGCCTCATAATGACTATCATGTTTTCTCTGAGAAACAGCCTTTGTCAGAGAATCGGCCAGGTTATCGTCTGTGGGAACATAATCCATTTTTACATCATTCCTATCAATGATTTCTCTAATCAAATGATATCTGCGGAGCTCGTGTTTAGATCTTTGATGAGACCTTGGTTCCTTTGACTGCGCAATGGCTCCTGTGTTGTCGCAAAGCAACTGTATGGGCTCATCCACGCTTGGAACCACCCTTAGTTCATTTACGAACTTCTTGATCCACACTGCCTCCTTAGCTGCTTCTGAAGCAGCTATGTATTCAGCCTCTGTCGTTGAATCTGTTGTTGTCACCTGCTTGGAACTTTTCCAAGACACCGCCCCACCATTTAAGGTGAATACGAATCCTGACTGTGACTTGCAGTCATCTTTGTCACTCTGAAAGCCGGCATCAGTGAACCCTTTCACTGTTAACTCATTAACCCCACCATAGACCAGAAACGCATCCTTAGTTCTTCTTAAGTATTTAAGGATGGTTTTGACTGCCGTCCAGTGACCCTGTAACATCCCGCATAATTAGTAAAATACATAAGTACTATATGTTATAGATGTATGTGTAGAATTCGGATTTATGGTGTAGGTTTGATGGCTTGCGAATTGTTTGATCTTTATAATTGGATGAGACTAAGGTAAGTATTTAAATTAAATCATAGGAGGGTGCGTATGTAGACATGTGAATTTTATCATATGAGTAATTTGATTGTGTGTTATAGGACCTTAGTGTTCATTGGACTTTGGAAGTGGGCTAGTGTGTGTGGACTTGCCACCTTTAGGCTTGTCTTATTGGATCCATCATGTTCAGCCCAAAGTTAAACCCACACATAATTCCCTAAGCCTTGTCCAACAAGGTTGTCTTGTGTAGCAAGGAATTCCCACATGGCAAGATGCATTCTTTCCCACATATTTCTTGCGCAAAAGAGGGTGATTAGGACTTAGAAAAATCTGTCAATTTTCCTCATGCAATGACCGCCACCTCACACCATAGTTTGTGCACATTTGACTTCAACTTCATTGCATGAAAGACACATGTACTCCTTAGCATGATCTTGGGCTGCACTTTCCCCATTTAGGCGCACATGAAGAGGGATTGAATCAGATTTCCTTATGACACAAATCTGCCTTTGAGTGTTGACTTGGAGAACCACCTTACACCTTCCATCATGAGGCTGAAATGTGCAGATTTTTGCATGCTTTTGGCAGTCCATCATGAGCCAAATCTGCCCCTTGCTTCCACATGCAACCAAAGAAGGATTTTGGGCTGCATCTCCATCATCTTATGCGCATAAGGACTGCTCCAAATCAGAGTCTAGGCTGCCACAAACCTGTGCTCATGATGACAACTCTCTCCACTCCACCATGTGCGCAAGACTTGGCTGTTTGTGCAGAAAAATTCTGACTTGGCAGCCCCTTGTTCAGATCTGAACTCTCCTCTCCTCACTCCTTGCATGTACATAGTGTATGTTAGAAGCAACCCTTTGCTTGTTCAGCCCAAGTGTGCAGCCCCACTTCTTCAAGCAACCAGAATTTTCATGATGTTTAATCATTGCCACCTCTCCTCACTTTCCCTTTAAGTATGCGCACAAGGAAGGGCTGGCCTCATGTACTAGTGCAGCCAACTTTCCTTCCTCATCTCCTCACTCTCTAAACCGTGTAGTGTAGGAACCTTTGGAGAAAGAAAAACTTTGCTAAGACAACTCACCTTCCCTCACTGTCCAGCCTTGTCCTCAACCTTGAAGCTGTCCAAGCTTGTTCCTCCTCACCATTTATGCGCATAGAACATCCTAGGAAGTGGGGACTTGTTGTGAAGTAGAGCTAGAAAGGTGTGGTGTGTGAGCAAGTAGTGTGTGCTACAAGAGGTAAGCCTTGAACTTAGACCTCTTTCATGGTGTGTAATCATGTGTGTGCTTGAATGTCTCCTTGAATATGTTTTGCTTTGGATTCTTGATTGAGCATGGTTAAAGTATGAGTATGGAGCTATTTTATGATGACTTGTATGCATGAGTTATAGAATGAAAGTCTCATGGTTATGTTTAAGTTCATGCCACTGTTTTCTTGTATGAATATGCCACTGTTTTGAGGAGAAATATGCCACTGTTTCCCTATGAAGGTGCCACTGTTTTGAGGCTAAGAAATGTCACTGTTTCGATTTCACAAGACCACCATTTTGATGCCACTGTTTCTGCACACATATGCCACTATTTTAGTGCTTCACATGCCACTGTTTCTGCATAAAATGCTCACTGTTTTAGTCCATTATGTGCCACTGTTTCTGCCTAAAATGCTCACTGTTTTAGTCCATTATGTGCCACTGTTTCTGCCTAAAATTCTCACTGTTTTAGTCCATTATGTGCCACTGTTTCTGCATAAAATGCTCACTGTTTTAATGCCACATATGTCACTGTTCTGCACCAAAAACACTCACTGTTCTAGTACTTAATGAGCCACTGTTTCTGCATAAAATAACCATCATCTTGATGTCCAAACACTACCCTTTATGCCACTGTATTGGTGTCTAAATACTCCCATTTTGCCACTGTTTTGATGATCAAGAATCACTATTTATGCCACTATTTTAATGTCTAAAAATCATGATTTATATCACTGTTTTGGATGTTCAAATGTACCATTCATGCCACTGTTTTAATGTTCAAAAACCACTCACCCTGCCACTGTTTTTGATGTGCAAATATCACCACTAATGTCACTGTTTTAATGATTAAATGTCACCATTCATGCCACTGTTTTGATGCACAAATAACACTACTTATGCCACTGTTTTGATGTTCAAATGCCATTGATTATGTCACTGTTTTAACATTCAAATGCCACTGTTCTGCCACTATTTTAAGGTCCAAAATGTCACTGGTTCTGTTTTAAAACGTTCACTGTTCTGCTGTAAGGTGCTACTGTTTTTCTGCTGTAAAACGTCACTGTTTCTGTCCACTATTTTTAAGTAAAACGTCACTGTTTCTGTCCACTGTTTTTAAGTAAAACGTCACTGTTTCTGTCCACTGTTTTTAAGTAAAACGTCACTGTTTCTGCCCACTGTTTTTAAGGGAAAAGTCACTGTTTCTGCTCACTGTTTTAAGAACAAACGTCACCATTTCCTGCTGTAAAACGCTGCTGTATGCTCACTGTTTTTCTGCTGTAAAACACTGCTGTATGCTCACTGTTTTCCACTGTAAAACGCTGCTGTATGCTCACTGTTTCTGCTGTAAATCGCCACTGTAAATGATTGGTTGTAATTGATTTAGGTGCGTTTAAGAAGTGAGATACTTCGCTGCTGTTTGGTATTGTTTAAGACACGCAAGGTAAGTGTCAGGCGATATTACCTAATGTGACTATTGACTACTGGTATAAAATTGTGACATGATGCTCCATATTCCGTAAAAGTATTATGTTCCATTATGATGAAAGGAAACTGCCAAAAATGTGCCGTGATGGCTATATGATTATGAGGTAAAGACGTTATGTGGTAGCATAACGCATATGAAAAGTATATGTGCCGTGATGGCTATATGAAAGGTATATAAGCATGCATCTTACATCATACCGCATTTTTTACGCTTTGTGTGTGAAAGCATAGCATGACATGCATGTATCAAGATCATATAGGCCTTGTTTTAGAATAGTTATGTACAGGACCATGTGTTTGAGCAAGCATCATATAGGCATCCCCAAGGTACCGGGGTATGGGACACTTGGCATCAGTCCGCATAGGCCCACAGTTGGAATCCACATGGAGCTCAGGTGCCAAGGGATATTTGATTCCACTGTGAAGTGCGCGCACGACGGTGCTAAAAGCGCAAAGGAAAGGCGTTATATACGCAATATATGAATATGATGAAAAGGAAAGGTGTTATATGCGCTATATATTTGAATATGATGAAAAGGAAAAAGGAAAAGGAACAAGGATATGTTGAAGTGACTGTTTATGATTTTGTGCCTAGTTAATACTGTTATATTACTGGTTTTGTTGCCACACTACTGGGATTATTCTCACCCCTTCGGGGCTGCTATTTTTCCAAAATGGCAGGAGGACGTAAAAGCATTTGAAGGAGTGATGTTTTGCTGTTGCTTGCTGATGCATGGATTATCACTGTTGCTGTTTGATTGATTGGATGACTGTAATGTTTAATGTTTTGGTACTCTTGGATGACTGTAGACCTTATCATCTTTATTTTATCTTGAACTTTACGAACAGCGGCTATTTTTGGAAAACGTTTGTGAAAGGGACTTTTGAAAGACTTAAGTGCTGAAATTTTTACAGTGCACCTTACGGGGGGTGTTTTTATGAGCAAACGAACTCTGATTTACTATTATTTTATATGCACGCGAAGCCCCAAATGTGTTCTTTCTAAATCATTTGAAATATTTTTTATCGTCCAAACTTCTGTGATAAGAACTTCTAAATGTCTTACGGGTTTGTACTTAGAATAAGAATCTTTGTTAGCTTATGTGACGTAACGACTCTAATTCCGCTTAGCAAACGACTCTCTTGGATGCATACAAGGGAGGGCGTTACAGACCCTCTCCAGGGTCTGACTGGTATCTGCTCGTAATGCTTAAAGCATATGAGACATCTGGTCTCGTACATATCATGGCATACATGATGGATCCAATAGCCGAAGCGTATGGAATTCCACTCATGCGATCCTTCTCAGGCTGTGACTTAGGACACATAGCCCTTGATAGGTGTACCCCATGACTGACAGGAAGAAAACCCCTTTTCGACCCTTCCATGCTAAACCTCTTTAGCATCTTGTCAACGTACGTGGATTGAGATAAACCCAGCAACCTCTTGGATCTATCTCTATAGATCTTTATACCAAGAATAAAGGCTGCCTCTCCCAAATCCTTCATGGTAAAGTTTTCTGAAAGCCACTCTTTCGTTATTTTTAATGTGAGGATGTCATTTCCTATTAGCAATATGTCATCTACATAAAGCACTAGGAAGACGACATTACTCCCACTAACCTTTCTGTAAACACAAGGTTCATCCTCGTTCTTGATAAAACCGTTACTCTTAACGACTTCATCAAAACGTATATTCCAACTCCTTGTTGCTTGCTTTAGCCCATATATTGACCTTTGTAGTTTGCATACCATATGCTCCTGATCTTTGTTTTCAAAGCCTTCAGGTTGTGTCATGTACACTTCCTCCTTCAAGAACCCATTCAAGAAGGCGGTCTTGACATCCATTTGCCAAATTTCATAGTCGTGGTATGCTGCTATTGCAAGCATGATCCTAATAGATTTGATAATGGCAACTGGTGAGAAAGTTTCATCATAGTCAACTCCTTGTCTTTGACGATACCCTTTCGCCACCAACCTAGCTTTGTAGGTCTGAACGTTGCCATCTGCATCAGTCTTTCTTTTAAAGACCCATTTATTACCGATAGGAACTATTCCTTGCGGTTTAGGAACCAAGGTCCATACCTTGTTCTGATACATCGAATCCATTTCAGATTCCATGGCTTCAAGCCATCTTGAGGAGTCAACATCTATGACCGCCTCCTCGTAGTTACTTGGTTCATCATCCTCAACAGTTTGCTGATTCTCAATCACAAACCCGTACCTTTCAGGTGGATGGATGACCCTCGTAGATCTACGGAGTTGTGTGTTTACTTCTCCATTGGAGAACGTCGCCTGCGGAGCAGACTCGGGTTCCTCAATCTGTTCTTGTGGATCTTGCACTTCTTCAAGATCAATCTTACTCCCACTGCCTCCTTGAGAGATCAAATCCTTCTCAAGGAACTCAGCATTCTTTGACACAAACACTTTGTGTTCTTCCATGGAGTAGAAGTAGTATCCCTTAGTACCTTTAGGATACCCCACAAATAGACATTTAGTACTCTTAGCACTAAGCTTGTCTGATGTCAACGCTTTGACATAAGCTGGCGATCCCCATACCCTGAGGTAACTCAGGTTGGGTCTCTACCACTCCATATCTCATATGGTGTGGTCTGAACAGATTTAGACGGTACCCTATTTAGAAGGTATGCCGCTGTGTCTAAGGCATATCCCCAAAACGATTTTGGAAGTTGAGTCTCACTCATCATAGACCTAACCATGTCTAACAAGGTCCTGTTTCTCCTTTAGAAGACATCGTTTTGGTGTGGTGTGTAAGGAGCGGTAAATTGTGAGAGAATTCCATTTTCTCTCAGATAACCCTGAAACTCGTGGCTCAAATATTCACCACCACGATCTGATCGTAATGTCTTAATCATCTTGCCACGTTGTTTCTCCACTTCATTCCTAAACTCTTTGAACTTTTCAAACGCTTCAGATTTATATCTCATTAGGTAGATATACCCAAATCTTGATTTGTCATCTGTAAAGGTAATGAAACAAGAATATCCACCTCTAGCCTCAATAGACATTGGGCCATATACATCAGTATGAATGAGTTCTAATAACTCACTAGCCCTATGACTCTCAAGCCCTTTGGGCTTTTGTTGAATCATTTTCCCAGCTAGACAAGATTCACACTGTCCATAGGATTCCAAATCCATGGAGTCCAGGTATCCATCTCTATGCATCCTAGACAATATTGTTTCATTTATGTGCCCTAGTCTACAGTGCCAAAGATAAGATTGATTATCCGTCCTAGGTCGTTTCACATCTATATTGAGCACTTCATTTCCCATTTCCAACACATACAATCCATTTATTAAAGAAGCAGTACCGTAAACCATATCATTCAAAATGATAGAAAAAGTACCATCCCTAATACTGAAAGTATAACCATCTTGTTCTAAACAAGAAATTGAAATAATGTTTCTAGAAATATGCGGAACATAAAGACAATTATTCAAATGCAATAAAAGGCCCGTAGGCAAAATAAGGTCAGCATCTCCAACTGAATGAGCAGCAACTCTTGCTCCATTACCAACGCGGAGATCCACCTCGTTTCTATCCAATCTCCTTGGGCTCCTAAGTACCTGCAACATATTGCAGATATGAGAACCGCATCCGGTATCCAATACCCATGAGGATGGATTACAATAAGAATAATTTATCTCAATCATGAAAATACCTGAGGCAGAAGCATCACCATGCTTCTTGTCCTTCACATTGTTCAGGTAGTCTGGACAGTTCCTCTTCCAGTGGCCTTTCTTGCCACAATGGAAGCACTCAGCATCACCCTTGTCCTTAGGTGCCTTCTTACCCTTCTTCTTGCCCTTCTTCTTCTTGGATTTTCCTTTGGGCTTAAGGGGGTCACCTTTTGCAGGCTCCATACCCTTTCCCTTGGCCTTGCTAGGCCCACCAATCAAAAGAGCCTGTGTCCTATCCTTCTTGATAGACACTTCAGCTGTTGTTAACATGCTTAACAACTCAGGCAAGCTCACTTGCATCCCATGCATATTGTAATTCATGATGAATTGACTGAAGGAAGGTGGAAGTGAGGTGAGGACTAAGTCATTACTTAGCTCGGCATCCATGATGAAGCCTAGGTTTCCTAGCTTCTCAATCAGCCCGATCATCTTGAGAACATGGCTGGCAACAGACATGCTCTCAGTCATCCTACAAGAGAACAGTTCTCTTGAGGCCTCATACCTCTCATGCCTGCCTTTAATATCATACAACTCCTTGAGATGTACGATAATAGAGGGAGCATCCATATGCTCATGCTGCTTTTGCAGTTCAGGCGACATGGATGCCAACATGATGCATACTGCCATCACATTGTCATCCAAGTGCTGTTGGTGGGTTACGAAATCAAATTCTGCAAACCCTTCTTCCCCTTCCCGTGGAGCTACGGGTATTACAGCATCTAAAACGTAGGCAATCTTTTCGGCCCTTAGAACTATTCTTAGGTTCCGATACCAGTCCATAAAATTTGAACCGGTCAGTTTATTCGTATCGAGTATTGAACGCAGTGACAGTGGATTAGTCATACTATAAGCTGAAAAGGATGTAAAGATAGTTTTAGTTAATATACGGTTATGTAGTTAAAAGCAAATTATTAAAGACTTGAAATAATTTGCCCCTCCCACTATTTTATCTAAGTCAATGACCCTTCCTTTTGACTTAGGGTTAATCTACTTTAGATTTTACCTTAGTGGGATTAAGAGTGCGATTATTTATTTTAATATCCGTCTGTAACATCCCGCATAATTAGTAAAATACATAGGTACTATATGCTATATGTACATGTGTAGAATTCGGATGTATGGTTTATGTGTAATGGCTTGTGAATTGTTTGATCTTTATTCCTTGGATAAGACTAAGGTAATTAATTAAATTAAATCATAGGAGGGTACATATGTAGACATGTGAATTTAATCATATAAGTAATGTGAGTATGTGTTATAGGACCTTAGTGTTCATTGGACTTTGGTAGTGGGCTAGTGTGTGTGTGTGGACTTGTTGCTAGTGGACTTGTGATTGGATCCTTTTGTGTGTGTGGCCAATGGTCCAAGGTTGTGTCCACCCTTATCTTCCCTAAGCCTTGTCCAACTACGGTGTCTTGTGTATCAAGTAACTCTCACATGGCAAGGATAATTCCCACCCTTTCATGCGCACAAGAGAGTGTGATTAAGGACTTAATAAGCTGCCATTTTCTCTTGTTAAACCACCACCTCACCTTGTTTAGGCATCACTTGATTTAAACCTCATTGCATGGAAGACACATGGACCTTTGAGCATGATTTTAGGCTGCTTATTTCCCCATTTTGGCGCACATGGGAGGGGTCTTGGCGCAGATTTTTTTTATGACACAAACTGCCTAACTTGTTGACTTGGAGAACCCTCTTGCACTTCCATCATGAGACTGTTTTGTGCAGATTTTTGGCAAGCTTTTTGCAGCCCATCATGAGCCAAACCTGCCTTGTTTTCACATGCATCATAAGAGGATTTTTGGCTGCATTTTCATCATTTTGTGCAGCTCCAAAATCTGAATTTGGGCTGTCACAAATCTACACTCATGATGCACCTCTTTCCCTCTCATCATTGCGCACCAAGGCTGCCTAAGTGCAGATTTTTGGGCTGCCACATAGTTGTTTTCCTTGTTGACTTAGCAAAGCTCTTACATGTACCCATGATGCACCTCCTCCACTCCATTTTTGCGCATAACTTGGTCAATGGTGCAGAAAATTTTCTGACTTAGGACAGCCACCAAATCTGAACATATCACTCCTCACTCCTTGCATGTGAATGGAGTAAATTAGAAGCAAACCCTTTGCTTGATTCAGCCCTTGTATGCAGCCCCATCCCCTCAAGCAATCAGATTTTTTCATGATGTTAAATCATTGCAACCTCCTCCTTTCTCCTCTTATTTATGCGCACAAGAGGGGGCTGCCCCCATTCACTTGTGCAGCCAACTCCTCTCCCCTCTCCCACACACTCTAGCTTAGCATTACAAGAACCTTAGGAGGAAGAAAGACCAAGCCAACTCCCTCCTTCCCTCACCTTAAAACCGTGGCCTAGACACAAGTGGAGTGTGAGTTTCTCCTCATGGAAGCTGTCCTAAGGTGCCCTCCTCACCATTCATGCGCATAGATCACCATAGGAAGTGAGGACTTGTTGTGAAGTAAAGCTAGAAGGAGTGTGTGCTACAAGAGGTAGGCCTTGAACTTAGAACATTTTCATTGTAACCATGTATGTATGCTTGAATGTCTCCTTGAAAATGTTTTGCTTTGGATCTTGATTGAGCATGGTTAAAGTATAAGTATGGAGCCATCTTATGATGAGTTGTATGCATAAAGATCTCATGGTTATGCTTAAGATTATATGCCACTGTTTTTTTTTATGTATGATTAGGCCACTGTTTTAAAGAGAAATATGCCACTGTTTCCCTAAGTATGTGCCACTATTTTGATGATAAAAGGCTCACTGTTTCGGTCCCTCAAGATCACCCTTACATGCCACTGTTTCTGCACATATATGCCACTGTTTCTGCACATTACATGCCACTGTTTCTGCACATATATGCCACTGTTTCTGCACATTACATGCCACTGTTTCTGCACATTATATGCCACTGTTTCTGCACATATATGTCACTGTTTTAGTGCTCCCCAAGCCACTGTTTTTATGCATGAAATGCCACTGTTTTACTCATCAAATGCCACTGTTTCTATGCATAAAATGCCACTGTTTTAGTCATGAAATGCCACTGTTTCCATGCTTAAAATGCCACTGTTTTTATGCATAAAAGGCCACTGTTTTAGTCATCATATGCCACTATTTTTATGCATAATATGCCACTGTTTTAGTCATCATATGCCACTGTTTTTATGCATAATATGCCACTGTTTTAGTCATTCTATGCCACTGTTTGTATGTATAAAATGCCACTGTTTTAGTCCATAATATGCCACTGTTTCAATGTCCAAAAACCAAGATTTATGCCACTGTTTTGGAAGTTCAAAGTGCCACTGTTTCTGTTTTAAAAACGCCACTGTTTCTGTTTTAAAAACGTCACTGTTTCTGTTTAAAACGTCACTGTTTTGCTGCTGTAAACACTGCTGTATGCTCACTGTTTTGCTGCTGTAAACACTGCTGTATGCTCACTGTTTTGCTGCTGTAAACACTGCTGTATGCTCACTGTTTTGCTGCTGTAAACACTGTTGTATGCTCACTGTTTTGCTGCTGTAAACACTGCTGTATGTTCACTGTTTTGCTGCTGTATACACTGCTGTATGCTCACTGTTTTGCTGCTGTAAACACTGCTGTATGCTCACTGTTTTGCTGCTGTAAGCCACTGCTGTATGCTCTCTATTTCTGCTGTAAATAGTCACTGTAAATGATTAGTTGTAATTGATTTAGGTGCGCTTAAGAAGTGAGATACTTCGCTGCTGTTTGGTAATATTTAAGGCACGCAAAGGTAAGTGTCAGGCGATGATGCCTAATGTGACTATTGACTACTGGTATAGAATTGTAACATGATGCTCCATATGCCGTAAAAATATTATGTTCCATTATGATGAAAGGAAACTGCCTAAAATGTGCCTGAGGGCTATATGATTATGAGGTAAAGACGTTATGTGGCAGCATAACGCATATGAAAGGTATATATGCATGCACCTTACATCATACCGCATTTTTACGCTTTGTGTGTGTGAAAGCATAGCATGACATGCATGTATCAAAATCATATAGGCCTCGTTTTAGAATAGTTATGTACAGGACCATGTGTATGAGCAAGCATCATATAGGCATCCCCAAGGTACCGGGGTATGGGACACTTGGCATCAGTCCGCATAGGCCCACAGATGGAATCCACATGGAGCTCAGGTGCCAAGGGATATTTGATTCCACTGTGAAGTGCGCGCACGACGGTGCTAAAAGCGCAAAGGAAAGGCGTTATATACGCAATATATGAATATGATAAAAAGGAAAAGGAAAAGGAACAAGGATATGTTGAAGTGACTGTTTATGATTTTGCGCCTAGTTAATACTGTTATATTACTGGTTTTATTGCCACACTACTGGGATTATTCTCACCCCTTCGGGGCTGCTATTTTCCTAAATGGCCGGAGGACATAAAAGCACATGAAGACGTGATGTTTGCTGTTGATTGCTGATGCGTGGATTACCAATATTGCTGTTTGTTTAATTGGATGACTGTAATGATTAATGTTTTGGTACTCTTGGATGACTGTAGTCTTAATCCTCTTTATGTTGGCTTGAACTTTTATGAACAGCATGCTATTTTGGAAAACCTTTATGAAAAGAATTTAAGTGCTGAAAATTTTTATACGGATTTGGAGACTGCTACGAGGCCCTTGGTTAGCTCATGTGACGTTAACGACTCTAATTCCGCTTAGCGAACGACTCTCTTGGATGCATACAAGGGAGGGCGTTACACTAATTGGTATCAGAGCAGTTTGGTCCATGGATTTGCTTGTGTTTGATTGAATTGATTGTTGTTTGTGTTTATCTGCTGATTGACTGCCTAAATGAGCTATAGTTTAAGTATATATTGACTAGGATAGTTAGATGGTTTAGACTAGTCTGGGATAAGACACGGATGCGTAGCTAACTTGTCCGAATTGAACTCGAGTACCTACTTGAGACTGCTGCCATGAATAACTTGCGGTGAGCCTGATCAACTCATTTCCTGGTATTGTGAGTGCAGAATCATGGCAGGTGGTCGCGGTTCAACTCGGGGAAGGACTGGCGATGCGGAAGAGGATCTTATCACTACCATTGGGGGACTGGCAACGTTCATCCAGAATATGAGCCAAGAATGGCGCAACCATAGGCAACAGAATCAGAACCCACCCCCACTGCATGAAAATGCAGAAGAAATTGCCCGTCGGAGGTTGAAAGACTTCCGCAACTTCCAACCACCTACTTTTGAGGGTGAAGACAACCCTGAGGCTGCAGCAAAGTGGCTGCAGATGATTGAGCATATTTTCGAACGTATGGCGTGCCCGGAAGCGCAGAAGACTGATTACGCGTCGTACCAGCTGATGGGAGAAGCTTTAACATGGTGGACCGGTGCGAGGGCTCTGCTGAGAGCTCAGGACGTGGAACTAACGTGGGCCGTATTCAGACAAGTATTTCTGGATAAATATTTTCCTAAGGCAATGAGAAGGATGAAGCACACTGAACTGCTGTCACTCCGGCAGGATAACATGACGGTCAATGAATATATCGCTAAATTTGGGCAGCTGATCGAGTACGCCAACTTTGATCGGAACATCTACGATGAAGAATGGCAGGTGGAGAAGTTCGAGAGCGGATTACATCCGGAAATTCGCAAGCTCATCTTAACGACGGCTAATCGTACACTTCCGGAACTCATCAACCAGAGTCGTCAGGCAGAAGGAATCATTCTGGAGGCCAAGAACTTGAACAAGCCACCAACACAATTCCACGGAGGAAACCGAGCAGGCAGATTCTTCAGGACGACACCTGGAAGGGGTCGAGGCAGAGGTACGCAGTTGCAAGCGCGGCCTGGAAACTTTAAGAGAAACTTTACGGTGGGCCAATCGTCGACTGGACGTCAGGGCGCGACTGTTTGTGCTACTTGTGGAAAGAATCACTTTGGAGTCTGTCGCAAGAACAACAATGCATGCTTCAGATGCGGCCAGCAAGGTCATTTTGCTTACAAATGCCCCCAGAACGCTGATCAACAGCCTCCGCAAGCACGGGTGTTCACATTGGATGCAAATGAAGCGCAGAAGTTTCCCAACCTGATCAAAGGTAATGTCACTTTGAATGGTCACCCAATTTCTGTTATCTTTGATTCTGGAGCGTCTGGCTCTTTTATGGCAAAGCATACTGCCTTGAGAATAGGCATCACCCCAACCCCGTTACCTTATGAGTTACACATCAGCACACCTACGGGAGGATCGTGCACAGCCTCAGAGATCTGCAGAGGTGTTACCTTGCAGTATGAAGGGAACACATATACAGTTAACTTGGTGGTCCTGCCGGTATTCAACTTCGATGTGATTATCGGTATGGACTGGTTGACGGAAAACGGGATAACTTTGGACTGTCGAGCGGGGAAAGTCGTTGTTCCTGCGAAAGATGGTAATTTTCAACCTTTCTCTCTCATTTCCTTATTGCAAGTTAGAAAAGAGCTCCGCGAGGGAGCAGCAGGGTATCTTTTGTCGATCGAGGCTGAAGTCTCGGTTGACACTCAAATTCAGAATGTACCGGTAGTTAGAGAATTCGAGGAGGTATTCCCGGATGAAATACCTCGATTTCCTCCTCATAGGGAAATAGAATTTTCGAACGAACTTGTTCCCGGAGTCGGACCAATCTCCATTGCTCCGTATCGTATGGCGCCGTTGGAACTTCGCGAGTTGAAGAAGCAGATAGAAGAGCTTTTGGCCAAGGAATTTATCAGACCGAGTACTTCCCCATGGGGTGCTCCAGCTATCTTGATTAAGAAGAAGGATGGAAGCTTACGTCTGTGTGTAGATTACCGCCAGCTGAACAAAGTAACGGTGAAGAATAAGTATCCGCTACCGAGGATCGACGATTTGATGGACCAGCTGAGAGGAGCCAGAGTCTTTTCTAAGATAGATTTACGATCGGGATACCATCCGATCCGGGTCAAACCGGAGGATATTCCGAAAACCGCTTTTAGGACTCGTTATGGGCACTACGAATATCAGGTGATCCCATTCGGACTTACGAATGCTCCAGCGGTATTCATGGACTACATGAACCGCATCTTCCGCCCGTTTCTTGATCAGTTCGTAATTGTGTTTATCGACGATATCCTGATTTACTCAGCTAATGAAGAGCTGCATGCGGAACATCTGAGGATTGTCTTGCAAATCTTGAAGGAGAAGCAGTTGTACGCGAAATGGTCGAAGTGCGAGTTTTGGCTTAAAGAGGTCCAGTTTCTGGGCCATGTCATTTCATCAGAAGGTATCGCGGTGGACCCCAGCAAAGTTGAAGCTGTCATGAATTGGGAACGACCCAAGACGGTCACTGAAGTAAGAAGTTTCTTAGGTCTGGCTGGATATTATCGAAGGTTCATCCAGAATTTCTCTCAGATAGTGCAACCTCTTTCACGTCTCACTCGGAAGGATAAGCCTTTTGAGTGGACCGAAGCTTGTGAAGAATGTTTCGTGGAACTAAAGAGCAGATTAACGAGTGCTCCAGTACTCACGATTCCGGATCCTACTCGAAAGTTCGAAGTTTACTGCGATGCGTCGCTGAAAGGACTTGGATGCGTGTTGATACAGGATCGTATGGCGGTAGCTTATGCATCTCGACAACTAAAGCCTCACGAGGAAAATTATCCTACGCACGATTTGGAGTTAGCAGCTATAGTGTTCGCACTTAAAATCTGGAGGCATCACTTGTATGGTTCGCAGTTTGACGTGTTCAGCGACCATAAGAGTTTGAAGTACTTGTTCGACCAGAAGGAGCTGAATATGCGGCAACGTCGGTGGATGGAATTTCTGAAGGACTACGATTTTGAACTTAAGTACCACCCAGGAAAGGCAAACGTGGTAGCTGACGCCCTGAGCAGGAAGACATTGCACACTGCAACTCTGATGATAGAAGAGCTGAAATTGTTTGAGGCCTTTCGAGACTTGAACTTATCGGTAGACGAGAGCGGGAAGAGCATAGGATTGGGGAATATAAAGGTGGAGAATGAATTGATCAGTAGAATCAAGGAGGCTCAGAAAGATGAAGAGTTAGTCTGTGACTTGGTTGGTAACCAAGATGTTGTAAAGGATGAGAATGATGTTTGGAGATTTCAAGGACGGCTGGTTGTGCCAAATGTAGAGTTGAAGCAAGAAGTTTTACAGGAGGCTCACAAGAGTAAGTACGCAGTTCATCCTGGATCCACGAAGATGTATCATGATTTGAAGGCCTCGTTTTGGTGGCCGGGTATGAAGCGTGATATTGCGGAGTATGTATCTCGATGCTTAACTTGTCAGAAGGTGAAGTACGAACATCAGAAACCGTCGGGACTCCTTCAACCTTTGGAGATTCCCGAATGGAAGTGGGACAGTATTGCGATGGATTTTGTAGTTGGACTTCCTCGGACGCGAGAAGGATATGATTCTATCTGGGTGATTGTCGATCGTTTAACAAAGTCAGCTCATTTCTTACGTGTTAGAACCACGTATGATACAGAGAGGCTTGCCAGAATCTATCTGCAGGAGATTGTGAAGCTGCATGGAGTTCCTACAAGTATTGTCAGCGATCGTGATCCCAAGTTTACATCTAAGTTTTGGGAATCTTTTCAAAGAGCATTAGGGACCCATTTGAGGTTGAGTACTGCTTATCATCCGCAGACCGATGGACAGACGGAACGCACCATTCAAGCCTTAGAGGACATGTTGCGAGCATGTGTTTTGGAGTTAGGAGGCAGCTGGGATAGTTATCTTTCGTTGATTGAGTTCGCTTACAACAACAGTTACCACTCCAGCATTCAGATGGCACCGTATGAAGCTTTGTATGGGAGAAAATGCAGATCCCCTTTATGTTGGACTGAAGTGGGTGAGCGAAGTATGTTAGGACCTGATCTAATTCAAGAAACATCCGAACAAGTAAAGAAGATTCGGGAGAATATGCAGAGGATCAGGCCAGACAGAAGAGTTATTACGACAAGCGTCATAAGCCTCTATCTTTCGAAGTCGGAGATCATGTGTTCTTGAGAATCACTCCTACATCAGGACTCGGAAGGAGAATGGGAGTTAAGAAGTTAAGTCCACGGTACTTAGGACCGTATCTGATCATGGACCGGATTGGAGAGTCCGCATACCGGTTGGCTTTACCACCCAATCTGTCAGGAATTCACAATGTGTTTCATGTGTCACAGCTACGGAGGTATCTCTCTGATCCATCTCACGTATTACAGCCGGAAGAAGTAGAACTAAAGGAAAATCTGACGTATCAAGTGCAACCATTCCAAATTCTTGAAAGATCCGTCAAGCGACTCCGTTCTAAAGAGATTCCGTTGGTGAAAGTATTGTGGAACAACAGATCGGCAGCTGAAGCCACTTGGGAGCGCGAGGACGACATTCAGAAACGCTATCCAGAACTGTTTAGCTCTTAAGTAAGTTTATTTTGCGGACAAAATTCCTATTTGGTGGGGAGAGTGTAACATCCCGCATAATTAGTAAAATACATAGGTACTATATGCTATATGTACATGTGTAGAATTCGGATGTATGGTTTATGTGTAATGGCTTGTGAATTGTTTGATCTTTATTCCTTGGATAAGACTAAGGTAATTAATTAAATTAAATCATAGGAGGGTACATATGTAGACATGTGAATTTAATCATATAAGTAATGTGAGTATGTGTTATAGGACCTTAGTGTTCATTGGACTTTGGTAGTGGGCTAGTGTGTGTGTGTGGACTTGTTGCTAGTGGACTTGTGATTGGATCCTTTTGTGTGTGTGGCCAATGGTCCAAGGTTGTGTCCACCCTTATCTCCCTAAGCCTTGTCCAACTAAGGTGTCTTGTGTATCAAGTAACTCTCACATGGCAAGGATAATTCCCACCCTTTCATGCGCACAAGAGAGTGTGATTAAGGACTTAATAAGCTGCCATTTTCTCTTGTTAAACCACCACCTCACCTTGTTTAGGCATCACTTGATTTAAACCTCATTGCATGGAAGACACATGTGCACCTTTGAGCATGATTTTAGGCTGCTTATTTCCCCATTTTGGCGCACATGGGAGGGGTCTTGGTGCAGATTTTTTTTATGACACAAACTGCCTAACCTGTTGACTTGGAGAACCCTCTTGCACTTCCATCATGAGACTGTTTTGTGCAGATTTTTGGCAAGCTTTTTGCAGCCCATCATGAGCCAAACCTGCCTTGTTTTCACATGCATCATAAGAGGATTTTTTTGGCTGCATTTTCATCATTTTGTGCAGCTCCAAAATCTGAATTTGGGCTGTCACAAATCTACACCCATGATGCACCTCTTTCCCTCTCATCATTGCGCACCAAGGCTGCCTAAGTGCAGATTTTTGGGCTGCCACATAGTTGTTTTCCTTGTTGACTTAGCAAAGCTCTTACATGTACTCATGATGCACCTCCTCCACTCCATTTTTGCGCATAACTTGGTCAATGATGCAGAAAATTTTCTGACTTAGGACAGCCACCAAATCTGAACATATCACTCCCCACTCCTTGCATGTGAATAGAGTAAATTAGAAGCTAACCATTTGCTTGATTCAGCCCTTGTATGCAGCCCCATCCCCTCAAGTAATCAGAATTTTTCATGATGGATAATCATAGCAACTTCTCCTCACTCTCTCTTTAAATTTGCGCACAAGAGGGGGCTGCCCCATTCACTTGTGCAAGCCAACTCCTCTCCCCTCTCCCACACACTCTAGCTTAGCATTACAAGAACCTTAGGAGGAAGAAAGACCAAGCCAACTCCCTCCTTCCCTCACCTTAAAACCGTGGCCTAGACACAAGTGGAGTGTGAGTTTCTCCTCTTGGAAGCTGTCCTAAGGTGCCCTCCTCACCATTCATGCGCATAGATCACCATAGGAAGTGAGGACTTGTTGTGAAGTAAAGCTAGAAGGAGGGTGTGCTACAAGAGGTAGGCCTTGAACTTAGAACATTTTCATTGTAACCATGTATGTATGCTTGAATGTCTCCTTGAAAATGTTTTGCTTTGGATCTTGATTGAGCATGGTTAAAGTATAAGTATGGAGCCATCTTATGATGAGTTGTATGCATAAAGATCTCATGGTTATGCTTAAGATTATATGCCACTGTTTTTTTGTATGATTAGGCCACTGTTTTAAAGAGAAATATGCCACTGTTTCCCTAAGTATGTGCAACTGTTTTGATGATAAAAGGCTCACTGTTTCGGTCCCTCAAGATCACCATTATATGCCACTGTTTCTGCACATTACATGCCACTGTTTCTGCACATTACATGCCACTGTTTCTGCACATTATATGCCACTGTTTCTGCACATATATGTCACTGTTTTAGTGCTCCCTAAGCCACTGTTTTTATGCATGAAATGCCACTGTTTTACTCATCAAATGCCACTGTTTCCATGCATAAAATGCCACTGTTTTAGTCTTGAAATGCCACTGTTTCCATGCATAAAATGCCACTGTTTTAGTCATGAAATGCCACTGTTTCCATGCATAAAATACCACTGTTTTAGTCATGAAATGCCACTGTTTCCATGCTTAAAATGCCACTGTTTTTATGCATAAAATGCCACTGTTTTAGTCATCATATGCCACTGTTTTTATGCATAAAAATGCCACTGTTTTAGTCATTCTATGCCACTGTTTGTATGCATAAAATGCCACTGTTTTAGTCCATAATATGCCACTGTTTCAATGTCCAAAAACCAAGATTTATGCCACTGTTTTGGAAGTTCAAAGTGCCACTGTTTCTGTTTTAAAAACGCCATTGTTTCTGTTTTAAAAACGTCACTGTTTCTGTTTAAAACGTCACTGTTTTGCTGCTGTAAACACTGCTGTATGCTCACTGTTTTGCTGCTGTAAACACTGCTGTATGTTCACTGTTTTGCTGCTGTAAACACTGCTGTATGTTCACTGTTTTGCTGCTGTAAACACTGCTGTATGTTCACTGTTTTGCTGCTGTAAACACTGCTGTATGCTCACTGTTTTGCTGCTGTAAACACTGCTGTATGCTCACTGCTTTGCTGCTGTAAATGCTCACTGTTTTGCTGCTGTAAACACTGCTGTATGCTCACTGTTTTGCTGCTGTAAACACTGCTGTATGTTCACTGTTTCTGCTGTAAATAGCCACTGTAAATGATTAGTTGTAACTGATTTAGGTGCGCTTAAGAAGTGAGATACTTCGCTGCTGTTTGGTAATATTTAAGGCACGCAAAGGTAAGTGTCAGGCGATGATGCCTAATGTGACTATTGACTACTGGTATAGAATTGTAACATGATGCTCCATATACTGTAAAAATATTATGTTCCATTATGTTGTAAGGAAACTGCCAAAAATGTGCCGTGATGGCTATATGATTATGAGGTAAAGACGTTATGTGGCAGCATAACGCATATGAAAGGTATATAAGCATGCACCTTACATCATACCGCATTTTTACGTCTTGTGTGTGAAAGCATAGCATGACATGCATGTATAAAGATCATATAGGCCTTGTGCAGAATAGTTATGTACAGGATCATGTGTTTGAGCAAGCATCATATAGGCATCCCCAAGGTACCGGGGTATGGGACACTTGGCATCAGTCCGCATAGGCCCACAGTTGGAATCCACATGGAGCTCAGGTGCCAAGGGTATAATTGATTCCACTGTGAAGTGCGCGCACGACGGTGCTAAAAGCGCAAAGGAAAGGCGTTATATACGCAATATATGAATATGATAAAAAGGAAAAGGAAAAGGAACAAGGATATGTTGAAGTGACTGTTTATGATTTTGTGCCTAGTTAATACTGTTATATTATTGGTTTTATTGCCACACTACTGGGATTATTCTCACCCCTTCGGGGCTGCTATTTTTCCAAAATGGCAGGAGGACGCAAGAGCATTTGAAGGAGTAATATTTTGCTGTTGATTGCTGATGCGTGGATTATCAGTGTTGCTGTTTGTTTAAATGGATAACTGTAATGATTAATGTTTTGGTACTTTTGGATGACTGTAGTCTTTATCATAATTATGTTAGCTTGAACTTTATGAACAATGACTATTTTGGAAAACCTTTGTGAAAAGAATTTAAGAGTTGAAATTTTTATACGGATGTGTATACTGCTTTGTTAGCTCATATGACGTTAACGACTCTAATTCCGCTTAGCAAACGACTCTCTTGGATGCATACAAGGGAGAGCGTTACAGACCCGACGGTAGCCCTTTCCCCCTTTGGGGCGGCTTCACTCACCTATCAGTATTCAGTGCCCAAAGACACCTTAATCCAGCCTATAGGTAGCCCTTTCCGTAACCTCAACTCTCAATGAAAGCACCAATTGTTACGAACCTTGAGGTCACCACCCCAAAAGCTAGCTCAAAGGGTGGGAGTGCTCAAGGCTTTATAAACCCCACATTAGTTGTATAGGCAACCAATGTGGGACTTGTAACATTGCCACCCCCATTAAGGGCCGACGTCCACGGCGGCTTTCACTCTATCGACACTGACCCGACGGTAGTCCTTTCCCCCTTTGGGGCGGCTTCACTCACCTATCAGTATTCAGTGTCCGAAGACACCTTAATCTAGCCTATAGGTAGCCCTTTCCGTAGCCTCAACTCTCATTGAGTTCGACTCTCAATGAAAGCACCAATTGTTACGAACCTTGAGGTCACCACCCCAAAAGCAAGCTCAAAGGGTGGGAGTGCTCAAGGCTTTATAAACCCCACATTAGTTGTATTGGCAACCAATGTGGGACTTGTAACAATATGCAACAACAAAATCACCATGCTATGTTTTAAGTTCATATCTGCAGGAAAACAGAACCATATCTTCAGCAAATTAGGAAAGAATCTTCTGCCAGATCACGATCAGAGTTGTATCTTCAACAGATATGTGCAGAATCTTTAAGCAAATCAAGCAAGATGTATCTTTAGTAAAACAGAGCAGTATATTCAGTCATACTTAGAAAGATTTGAACATGATTTGTAATGGATTTGAAGAGCTAATTGGAGCCTAATTCATTAGAGTCTATAAAAGAGAAAGCCTACACACATCAAACAAGCGGGGCAGCCTCGCTTTTAGGGAGAATGTGGGCTTTTGGAGAAGAATCCAAGTCGTGAAACATTTAGAGAGATTTTGATGGTTTGTTGAAAGAGATCTAACATATCAAAGGGTGAGGCTAGGGTTTGATAGATAGATCATTAAATCCGATGGATCCCTGCACTATTCTGGCGGCTATGATATAGTGGATGGTGACGGAGCCCACGGTTGCTGTGAGAGCAGAGCTACAACTGTTAGTATATGGGTGTCCTAGAGACATCTTTTGATTAAATAAAGGACACTAGATGTAGAACTTTTTGTCGCAAATGAATAAAAGCACTCTTTATCCAGTTTCATATTATGTCTTGATATTATTGTTAATATTTTATGAACAAACTGGATAAATCCCTTGGAATAGAACAAGTATCTCTTGAGTATCTGTGATGAGATCACGATCATGAGGATTCAAGGATACCGCACGTTTATTCCTAATTTTATGTTCCTAGTCTAGAAACACTGAGAATGGGGATCAGTGATCTCGGGTAAGACTAGCACGACTTATCTACTTGTATATGGATACAAGGTAAAGACCTCATAAGCTACAAATATGGAGATGTCTTAGCTAAAGTCGTGGGTGGACCAATAAGATTATAGCTCGCACTGAACAGACCCACAAAGAGACTCTATGAGGAAATCTCACAGATAGTATCATTAGCGTAGTCTCTTTATATTTGGGTATGTCTTTCCTTTAGACCAGAAGTTATTACCTAGACTGTGTTCTAGATGGCATGCTTTGATTGTATACCTCGTCTTCCTGAAACATGGAGACTCATAGGTATACTGTTGGGCTTGTCCTGAAAGAGCACAGGGCTAGGGTGATAAACTGAAGGAATTCGTCAAATCTCTGTGAGAGATTAGGTTATTTGTAAACCGGAGAAATTGGGATGACATTTACAGAGACTCGAGAATCTATGCATAGTAAAAGAGATTATAAGATGATCTGCCTTTAGAGTCAGTAAATTAAAGATTCCCTATTTCGAATAAAGCTTACCCTAAACCGCAAGGGTTGATACATTTCCTTACCCTAGGTTAATGGGAAGATAACCGAGATGAAGGAAAATACATACGGTAACCAAATATGTGTAATAGGATGATCAAGTCATTAATCTGACTCGCTCTGGGGCAACAAAGCATTGCTAGTGCTTTGTGTTGTCATTAATTAGGTTGTGGGCTTGTTGGGCCTAAGCCCATTTATGTTAGAGGCTATGTTGGACCTAATGGGTCACACACTAACACTTTGTAGTCATAATGAGCTAGCTTTAAAGGTATTGGGCCTAATAATGGTTGTTAGCCCAAGAAGCTGTTTGGAAGCCCACCTGAAGGGAAGAGGGCGCATGGATCATGTAATGGGCTTGGATGGTCCAAGACATTAGTAATTAATTTAATTGGTTAAATTAATTATCAAACATTTGAATTTTGAATTTGAAATTTGAATTTTGAAATTTGAATTTGGAATTGGAATTTGGAAATTCGAATTTTGAATTTGAAATTTGAAATTTGAATTTTGAATTTTGAAATTGGATTTTGAAATTGGAATTTTGAATTTGAAATTTGAATTATGAATTTAAATTTTGAATTTAAATGTTTGAACGTTTGAATTCAAGTGTTTGAATTCGAATTTGAATTGGCTATGAAAAGTTGTTTCATAACAAAAGGATAAGATGAGATCTTATTGGAACAAATCCCCTGCATCAAGAGAAGATATTTGATCTCATCCAAAAGGGATATTGTGCGCCACTTTGGTTGGTGATGAGTGTCATCTTGTCAGCTAAATGTGCTCCAATTCAGATTTGGTTGGTTGAGAGAATCAGTGAGTTAGTTGGTTCAAATTTGAATGCAACTACTCAACCTATCTGGACTTATTCTTGGACTGAGTGGGACGCACAAGTGAGTGGTCATGTGATGACCATTAGGTCAGAATCTTAATAAGATAAGGACCTAATCTCATAAGGATTCAAAGGGAAGGTTGTTGGCAATTTCGAATTGCAATAACTCCTTTATTTCCTCCAAGTGTGCGCACGCCTAGAGGTAGTTTTAAGTTTTGAAAAAACCTTTCATTCTCTCCCTCACTCTCTTATGCGTACAAGGGGAGGATTCCTCCTTAGGGTTTTCACAAGAACACCTAGCCTATTCTCCTCACTCCTTGCACCACTCTTGTGAAGTTTTCATGTTGAAGACTTCACTCTTCTAAACACAAAACCTAGCTTCCATCTTCACCTATTGAGCGCATAGCAAGCCTCTCTGTGGTGGTCATCTGGTGGCTTTCAAGAAGGAGTTCTTGCATCTTGACGAAGGGTGGTGTGGATCAACGTTAGAGGGTTTGAACCCTTCAAACCTGACAGTGATCTCCCTGGTGATCAGATCATAAACAAGGTAACATCATGCTGTCTTAAAGCATGAGAATTGTTGGCATGTGTGTTTTCGCAAGGAAAGAGTTTTGTTTTTCCCTCTCACATGCTTCGGCCTTCAAGGCCAGTTTACTTTCAACAGCAACACCCTGTTTATTTTATCTTAGCTTTATAGAATCTTTATCCCTCTTTGTTGTTTCTTTCTATTCAATTATGAGCTAAAGTGTTATGATTGGGTGATAGATTATGTTATGGGCCAACTTGCGGGCTCAAGGGGTACAAGGAACAGGAGGAGCCCAACACATTTGAAGGAATACATTGTGGGCTAGGAGCAAGTAATCCATTAGTAATATAAGGCTTAGTATTATAGTCCATTTATTTTACAAGCAATTTATAATTGATGTAATAGGATAATATGAGTATTAATAGAGGAAGAGCATAAGATATGCTCAGATTTCAGAAAAATATCTCTTTCTCCCTCGCCTTTCTCTTCCTCTTTCTCAATATACCCTTCTTCTTCCCAAATTCCCAGATCTCAATTTAACTCCTACTACATTGGTGCTTTCATTGAGTATGGCTGAAAATACCAAGCTACGTGACATCACTACCCTACTTCATACACAAGAACAACAGTTGAATACATTTGAACGCACAGTGGATTTGAGACTTGAATCCATGGAACTAGCTCATAATCAGCGATTGGATGAACAGAATCACCGATTTGAGGGAATGAACCATCAGATCCAGGAGATATTTACTCTCCTTCAGACAATGCAAACACAATTGACCACAAATCACGCCGCTAGCATTCTCGGAGCTGGTCCTCACCGCCAAGCCACTCCCAACCGTTCCATGAAAATCGACTTTCCACGATTTGGATCGGGTGATCCGGGACCTTGGCTATTTGCTGTTGAGAGGTATTTTCGCTATCACAATGTTCCAGATCTGGATAGATTAGACTTGGTTTCCTTTAATCTGGACATGCCAGCTGCTTGTTGGTTTGAATCCTTGTTTGACGATGGCCACATTCCTGATTGGCCAACTTTTGTGCTGGCATTACACCAACAATTTGGTCCCACTAACTTTGAGGATCCATTGGGTTCCCTGGCCAAATTACAACAAACAGGATCAGTGATGGAATTTCAGTCAGCTTTTGAATTAATTGCTAGACGCATACCTGAACTTACTCCAATTATGCGTAAGAGCTTGTTTATATCCGGCCTCAAACCAAACATACGCCGAGCAGTGCTTGTTCATCGTCCATTAACGATTTCGGACGCCTTTGCTCATGCCAAAATCTATGAAGAACAATTCCTTGATTCTAGATTGACTAAACCATGGCAGACCCGTACATCTCCCACATCTCTTCCCATAGCTGCTCAGCTTATCACGACCGTCCTTCCAAACACCCATCCTAAACCTCTTCCCCAGTTACCTGGCCTCCCTATTAAACGTCTAACTCCAGCAGAAATGCAAGCTCGGAGAGAAAAGAACCTATGCTTTAATTGTGATGAGAGGTTCACTCCGGGTCATAAATGCAAAGGCCGTGCAACGTTGCTGTACTTAGAGGGCATTGATGAGGATCCACCAGATGATCCTGTTGATCAGACTTCGGAGAACATGTTAGAAACAGTGGATGTTGGCCCCTCTGACACTTCACATGAAATTAGTTTCAATGCTTTGATGGGCAACTGTTCTGCCAAGTCCTTTCGGTTTTGTAAGAACCCGCACCGTTAATTAAGGTAATTAGTAAATTAATTATGATAATTAGGAAATAATTCCATAATTGACCCTAATAATTATTAATGGGCTTAGATAATTATATTGAGTGAGTAAAAATGCTGAAAGTCGCTTTTCGGAAGAAAAGCGCAGATACCGGTTCTGCTACTCGGTATAAATGCGTACCGGAAAAGTATCCCGGAAAATTATAACGAATGCATGATAATTACTAGAATATTATGTAGGACTTGTAAAACAAGTTTCAAGTCAAAATGACGTAATCTGATGCCAGAACTGATACTGGCTATGGAAAAGCGCGTACCGGAAAGGTGCTCCGAAAAATAAAATAAAAATATGACAAATCTTAGAAAAATGCGTAGGTCTAGAATCCGAAGTTTGGGATCAATATCTTTTACTTTGCGATTAAGGCTAATACTGCGCGATTAGTGGCTTGTGCCTATAAATAGACACATTATGGCACTAAACCCTAGGCAGCCTTATTTTCCTACGTGAGTCTTCTGCAACCTTGAGGCAGCCCCCCCTTGTTCTTCATTTCTTCCTCCTTTTCTCACCAAAGTCACCACCTTTGATCATTGTTTCTCCTCTTGATCAAGTGAACACTTGAGTGTGGGCATTGGAGAGTGCTTGGGTGCATATTGTGTGTGGTGAGCCTTGCTTTTCTGAGTTGAGAGGTAGTTAGAGAGCATGAGTTTGAAGCTCTAGTGATGGCTACTTTGTGGTAGTCATTGTGAGCTTCAAAGTGCCACCTTGTGGTGCAAGAACCCATCTTGGTGTGCCATTTTCGTGCTCCTACTTAGGCTGAGTTTGAAGTGTCTTGAGTGAGCTCCAAGAGCAGCCTTGCCTCTGTTTTGAGCTTTGGTAAGTTCCCTCACCTTTGATCTTAAGTTTCAATGCTTAAAGTTGATGTCTTGGCCATGTTTAATGAGTAAACAAGAGGGTATAAGGTATATGAACCTAAAATGAACTAAAGATGCATGCTTTAACGTGTACATGTATTAAAAGTTGGACCTTTGGGATGGATACTCACGAAATGCAGAAACTGCATTCTGTCGTGAGATATCCGGATATTCGTCGAACAGATATCCGGATATCAGTATCCGGATATGGTATCCGGATATTGATATCCGGATATGGGATCTGGGTATCCGGATATGACATATCCGGATATGTCCAGTGTGATATCCGGATATGGCATATCCGGATATGTTCTTCATGATATCCGGATATCCTGGGTTCTGCGCAGACAGTAGCTTTACTGTATGAACAGTAAGCTATGGGGTGTGTGTGGACCCTAGTTTAAGGAAGTTGGACTTCTATAATATATGGACTAAGTCAGAATCATATGATTAAGGGCTTATGGCTTTGTTGGAAGCCTTAAGACGTAAAACGTAAAGGAAAGGCGTAGTCTTTAAGTTGTATGCATGTTGTGCATTTATATTGACTTGTTAAATGGTCCATATCAGATTGTGATACTGCTGTTTGTGGACTAGTGAGTGGTTGGACTCTTGGCTTGGATAGCTAGCTTGCAAGGTAAGCTTTCGTGTCCTCGGTTTAGCCATTTTGATGTTCCACCATGTCCCATGGGGATGGGTTTATGCATGCTGTGTTACATGCTTTGATTATTTTGGAAATGCTGTTGAGCTGTTTATATGTAATGAGCATTATGATATGCATGTGGTGTCCACCTAGACGGCAATCCTGAGTATGTAGTACATACAAGATGGAGAAGCATGTGGGTGAGGTGCAGGTAGTATCCATGTACTCATGTAGGCATAGACGTATTCCTACATTTCTCTGGCCAGTAGATTTGAAAGCACACATGACATGATTAATTGCTGCATCGCATAGTTTTGGAACTTATATTGTAAATACTGTTTTTGAGCTTATATTACACATGTAAGTGAGCTTGGGGTGGAGACTCCTTGAGGACCCCTTGTCTTACTGAGATTTCTTGTTAGAGATCTCACCCCACGTTTGGGGACGCTTATTTCAGGATCAGGAAATGTTGAGGGCTCAGGTGGCAGGAGGCCCGAGCTGAGTTGATAGTTTGATATGTTGTTCTGCTGGATTGACTGCTGTTATGTTATGTTTTCCGCTTTATTTATGTTATCATGTTGAGACTGTTTTGTGGGCTTTGTTGCCTTATTTGGTGAGCATGGGGTTTGTCCATGCCACATGTTTGACTTTGGTCTTTTAGGTTAATGTTGTAATTAAAGTATCAGGATTTTGACCCAGGCTACTTGTGTAGACCTGTGGCTTTAGATACTCACTTATTATATTTATGTACGAGGTATTCAGTTAGTTGTCTTGCAATTTACATACATGCAGTATTTTTATGAAAATGATTAAGTAATCAAGTTGGCTAAGTTAATGACGTCATAATTGAATTAAAGAAAAAGTTATTCCGCATTTTAATTAAGCGTGGCTTAATACGATAGTGTGTTAACAGACCGGGTTAACACGGGCTGTTACATTTTATGGTATCAGAGCACTTTCTAGGGAAAAACCTGTATGTATTGCAATAACTTAGGATGAGTCGTTGCGTGTCTACTCTGTGTTCTCTCTAACTGGTGTGTGTTACGACGATGCATATGTGACCACATGGTGTGTGCCTGATCAACTCATTCTTTGTGTAACTTGTGCAGAGTCATGGTGCCACCGAGGAGGAACACGAGTACTAGCGAGGATCAATCGGATCCTGTCCTGGCTGCATTGGCTGAGATGCAGGCGGCCCGACTAGCCGACCAGGAAGCCACGAGGCTGGCAAACCGGGCGATGCTGGACGCTATACGAGATGCGAACCGGCAAACCACGGCAGAGGTTCTGGAGGAGAACCGGATGGCCAACATGACGATGATGAGGGTCATGTTGGAGGAGCTGAGGGCTGGTCCTGCTGCGGGCCAGGGTCCTCCACCACCTCCACCGCCGCCACCGCCTCCACCTCCGCCTAGTCAACAGGAGGACACCCAGAGCCAGATGGGCGAGGGTAGTCATTTGACGGGGGCTATGCAGACTATCCCCGTACTTGCTGAGGATCGTGACGAGATCGATCGCCGGCTGAATGCTTTCCGCAAGCATAAGCCACCTTCATTCGACGGATCGTATGATCCCATTGCTGCTGCTAGATGGCTTCAGGCGCTAGACAAGATTTTCCGGATCATGCAGTGCACCGATCCGCAGAAGCTGTTGTTCGCCACTTATATGCTGGAGGGCGAGGCCCATGAGTGGTGGACCAACCTTTCTCAGGTCTACGAGATGCAGGGCCATGTGATGACGTGGCCATTCTTCGAGGAGAGCTTCCTGGGTCAGTACTTCCCTTATGACTCACAGGAGAGGAAGCAGGGGGAGTTTGACCGGTTGGTTCAGGGCTCGTTGTCTGTCGACGAGTACCTGGCCAAGTTTAATGAGCTGGTGAAGTTTTCACACTTCAGGATGGCGAGGCCTACTCCTACATTCTTGGCTGCTAAGTTCCGTAGGGGACTTAATGAGGATATTGCTGGTTACTTAGCTGGGTCTGCATCCAGAGATTTTGGGACACTGGTCCAGCAGTGTCGTGATATTGAGGACTTCTACAGCACGAGTAAGGCCAAGAAGGCCAAGATGGAGGTACCACAGAGTACCGGCGGTTCCACTCCCTGGAAGAGTAAAAATTTTGCGAACAAGGGCAAGGGCAAGCAGATGGCGGCTAAGCAAGCGCTAAACCAGTTCAGGAAGACTGCCGCTCCGGGGAACACAGCTAGACCTCCTGCTCCCAGATGTTCGGGATGCGGGAAGTCACATTTTGGGCCGTGCTCTACCGGACAGTTGATATGCTTCCAGTGTGGCAAGGAGGGCCACTATTCCAGAGATTGCCCGACGGCGAGAGTTGCTGCAGTGCAGGCTGTGCCTTTGCAGATGGTTCCTACTGGGGCACCAGCAGTGCCGCCTACTACTGGGCGTGTGTATACGTTGGATCGTCAGCAGTCGGACAGAGCTCCGAACCTGGTCAGAGGTACTGTTACCATTGGTGGATCTACTGTTGATGTTTTATTTGATTCCGGGGCAACGCACTCTTTTGTTGCTACCCCTATTGCTGTGGGGCTTGAGTTGCCCAGTGATGTGCTTTCTCCACCGATGCGGGTTACCACCGCCACCGGAGAAAAATGTTTGACCTCCACTGTTCATCGCGATGTAGCGTTTCAGTGGGATGGCCGTGACTTCTCGGTAGATCTGATAGGATTACCGATGGCCAACCTTCAGATTATTTTGGGCATGGGTTGGTTGTCCAGAAACTGTGCAATGATTGACTGTTGTGCCAAGAAAGTGGTGATGTCTCCGGGTGGGTCCACAGCCAGTTCCTCACCGTTCATTTCAGTCCTGCAGGCGAGGAGGGCCTTGAGAGCAGGGGCATTTGGCTATGTCATGTTGGGAGGTTTGGTGAGTGGGACACAGGAGGATCTCACTGGCATTCCTGTGGTGAGGGAATTCCTCGAGGTGTTTCCCGAGGAGATTCCTGAGTTTCCACCGCAGAGGGAGATAGAGTTCTCCATCGACCTATTGCCTGGTGTGGGGCCTATATCGTTGGCTCCATACCGGATGTCGCCACTAGAGTTGGCGGAGCTGAAGAAGCATATCGAGGAGCTTTCAGCAAAAGATTTTATTCGGCCGAGTGTGTCTCCCTGGGGAGCACCGGTCATATTTGTGAAAAAGAAAGATGGGACCATGCGGTTGTGCACCGACTACAGACAGTTGAACAAGGTGACAATCAAGAACAAGTATCCTCTTCCACGCATTGATGATTTGCTGGATCAGCTCAGGGGTGCTTGTGTGTATTCCAAGATTGATCTCCGGTCCGGTTATCATCAGATACGGGTAAAGCCGGAGGATGTCCCAAAGACAGCATTTCGCTCGAGGTACGGGCACTACGAGTACTTGGTGATCCCGTTTGGACTCACCAATGCACCCGCAGTGTTCATGGACTACATGAACAGGATCTTCCAGCCGTACCTGGATCAGTTTGTGATCGTCTTCATCGACGACATCTTGATCTACTCCAAGACGGAGGAGGAGCATACTGAGCACTTGAAGATTGTCTTGCAAGTGCTGAAAGAGAAAAAGCTATATGCTAAGCCGTCGAAATGTGAGTTTTGGCTCAAGGCGGTGAAATTTCTGGGTCATGTGATTTCTGCTAATGGAGTTGCAGTTGATCCTAACAAGATTGAGGCCGTGATGGATTGGGAGAGGCCCAAGACGGTTACAGAAGTAAGAAGCTTCCTGGGTTTGGCAGGTTACTATCGGAGGTTCATAGAAGGATTCTCCAAGATGGTGCTACCGATGACTCGCCTTACCCGAAAGGAGACTCCATTCGTGTGGACACATGAGTGTGAGGAGTGTTTCCAGGAGTTGAAGGAGAGACTGACTACTGCTCCTGTGTTAGTCCTTCCTGATCCTGCGGAACAATTCGAGTTATACTGCGATGCCTCTGCTAAAGGACTTGGCTGTGTGCTGATGCAGAAAGGGAAAGCGGTGGCTTACGCTTCAAGACAGTTGAAACCTCATGAGGAGAACTACCCGACTCACGACTTGGAGTTGGCAGCCATTGATTTTGCTTTCAAGATTTGGAGGCATTACCTGTTTGGCATGAAGTTTGTTGTATTCAGTGATCACAAGAGCCTGAAGTACCTGTTTGACCAGAAGGAGTTGAACATGAGACAACGAAGATGGATGGAGTTCTTGAAGGACTACGACTTTGAGTTGAGGTACCATCCTGGCAAGGCCAATGTAGTAGCTGATGCTTTGAGTCGGAAATCCGTGAGCTTATCCAGTTTAATGATGAACGATTACGAAGTGATCGAGAAGTTCAGAGACTTGAGAGTGAACTCCTTGTTTGGGGGTGCACTGCTTGAGTTAGAAATAGCAGAAGTGATTAATGAACTGATGGAAAAGATCAAAGAGGCGCAAGTGCAAAGAGAGTGCCTTGATTATGTAAAGAACCAGGACGGTGTGTCTTGGAACGAGGATGGATTGCTGCTGTTCCAGAAGAGGATTGTTATTCCTCGAGGGCCATTGACCGAAGAGGTTATGGCAGAGGCTCATAAGGGCCGGTTTACTATTCACACTGGTGCCACAAAAATGTACCAGGACCTAAAGAGGAATTTTTGGTGGCCGGGCATGAAGAAGGACATAGCGGTCTACGTGTCCAAGTGCCTTATTTGTCAGAAAGTAAAGATCGAGCACCAGAAACCGTCTGGTAAACTTCAACCTCTGGAGATTCCACAGTGGAAGTGGGAGAGTATTTCCATGGACTTCGTGGTGGGATTGCCTAAAACTCAGGCTGGTTGTGACTCTATCTGGGTCATTGTGGACAGATTGACCAAGTCTGCCCATTTTCTTCCAGTGAAGGTGAGCTTCACTACAGAGCAGTTGGCCAAGCTATACGTCCGCGAGATTGTGAGGCTTCACGGGGTGCCCGAGAGTATCATCAGTGATAGGGACCCGAAGTTCACATCTCGGTTCTGGGAGGCGCTGCATGAGGCTTTTGGTACGCAGTTGAGATTGAGTACCGCCTATCACCCTCAGACTGACGGACAGACTGAGCGGACCATCCAGACATTGGAGGACATGTTGAGAGCTTGCACGTTGGAGCAGGGTTCTGCATGGGATAGGTACCTTCCGTTGGTTGAATTCTCGTACAACAACAGTTTTCATGCTAGTCTGGGCATGGCACCCTACGAGGCGCTGTATGGTAGGAGGTGTCGGACTCCTACTTGCTGGTCTGAGGTTGGAGATAAAGAGCTTTTCGGCTTGGACTTTGTCCAAGATACTACCCTACAGATCCAAATGATCAGGGAAAAGTTGAAGCAGGCGCAGAATCGTCAGAAGAGCTACTATGATGTCAAGCATCGACCACTGGAGTTCAGTGAGGGTGAGCACGTGTTTGTGAAACTTTCACCTGTCACCGGTGTTGGACGGGCACTCGGCGTAAGGAAGTTGAGCCCGCGATTCATAGGGCCCTACCAGATCCTTGGTAGAGTAGGACCGGTTGCCTATCGACTCGCCTTACCTCCGAACCTTGCCAACATCCACGACGTGTTTCACGTGTCTCAGCTTCGAAAGTACATAGCAGATCCTTCGCACGTGGTGCAGCCGGATGATGTGGAGGTTCGGGAGAACCTAAAGACTCCCGTCGGACCACTCAAGATTCTCGATCGTGGCGAGAAACAGTTGAGGAGCAAGATCATTCCGATGGTCAAAGTGCAATGGTCAGGAAGAACTCCTGAGGAGTGTACCTGGGAGCGAGAGGACGAGCTTCTCCGACAGTATCCCGACCTTCGAGACAGGTATGTTTCTGATTTTGAGGACAAAATCCTTAAAAAGGTGGGGTGAATGTAAGAACCCGCACCGTTAATTAAGGTAATTAGTAAATTAATTATGATAATTAGGAAATAATTCCATAATTGACCCTAATAATTATTAATGGGCTTAGATAATTATATTGAGTGAGTAAAAATGCTGAAAGTCGCTTTTCGGAAGAAAAGCGCAGATACCGGTTCTGCTACTCGGTATAAATGCGTACCGGAAAAGTATCCCGGAAAATTATAACGAATGCATGATAATTACTAGAATATTATGTAGGACTTGTAAAACAAGTTTCAAGTCAAAATGACGTAATCTGATGCCAGAACTGATACTGGCTATGGAAAAGCGCGTACCGGAAAGGTGCTCCGAAAAATAAAATAAAAATATGACAAATCTTAGAAAAATGCGTAGGTCTAGAATCCGAAGTTTGGGATCAATATCTTTTACTTTGCGATTAAGGCTAATACTGCGCGATTAGTAGCTTGTGCCTATAAATAGACACATTATGGCACTAAACCCTAGGCAGCCTTATTTTCCTACGTGAGTCTTCTGCAACCTTGAGGCAGCCCCCCCTTGTTCTTCATTTCTTCCTCCTTTTCTCACCAAAGTCACCACCTTTGATCATTGTTTCTCCTCTTGATCAAGTGAACACTTGAGTGTGGGCATTGGAGAGTGCTTGGGTGCATATTGTGTGTGGTGAGCCTTGCTTTTCTGAGTTGAGAGGTAGTTAGAGAGCATGAGTTTGAAGCTCTAGTGATGGCTACTTTGTGGTAGTCATTGTGAGCTTCAAAGTGCCACCTTGTGGTGCAAGAACCCATCTTGGTGTGCCATTTTCGTGCTCCTACTTAGGCTGAGTTTGCAGTGTCTTGAGTGAGCTCCAAGAGCAGCCTTGCCTCTGTTTTGAGCTTTGGTAAGTTCCCTCACCTTTGATCTTAAGTTTCAATGCTTAAAGTTGATGTCTTGGCCATGTTTAATGAGTAAACAAGAGGGTATAAGGTATATGAACCTAAAATGAACTAAAGATGCATGCTTTAACGTGTACATGTATTAAAAGTTGGACCTTTGGGATGGATACTCACGAAATGCAGAAACTGCATTCTGTCGTGAGATATCCGGATATTCGTCGAACAGATATCCGGATATCAGTATCCGGATATGGTATCCGGATATTGATATCCGGATATGGGATCTGGGTATCCGGATATGACATATCCGGATATGTCCAGTGTGATATCCGGATATGGCATATCCGGATATGTTCTTCATGATATCCGGATATCCTGGGTTCTACGCAGACAGTAGCTTTACTGTATGAACAGTAAGCTATGGGGTGTGTGTGGACCCTAGTTTAAGGAAGTTGGACTTCTATAATATATGGACTAAGTCAGAATCATATGATTAAGGGCTTATGGCTTTGTTGGAAGCCTTAAGACGTAAAACGTAAAGGAAAGGCGTAGTCTTTAAGTTGTATGCATGTTGTGCATTTATATTGACTTGTTAAATGGTCCATATCAGATTGTGATACTGCTGTTTGTGGACTAGTGAGTGGTTGGACTCTTGGCTTGGATAGCTAGCTTGCAAGGTAAGCTTTCGTGTCCTCGGTTTAGCCATTTTGATGTTCCACCATGTCCCATGGGGATGGGTTTATGCATGCTGTGTTACATGCTTTGATTATTTTGGAAATGCTGTTGAGCTGTTTATATGTAATGAGCATTATGATATGCATGTGGTGTCCACCTAGACGGCAATCATGAGTATGTAGTACATACAAGATGGAGAAGCATGTGGGTGAGGTGCAGGTAGTATCCATGTACTCATGTAGGCATAGACGTATTCCTACATTTCTCTGGCCAGTAGATTTGAAAGCACACATGACATGATTAATTGCTGCATCGCATAGTTTTGGAACTTATATTGTAAATACTGTTTTTGAGCTTATATTACACATGTAAGTGAGCTTGGGGTGGAGACTCCTTGAGGACCCCTTGTCTTACTGAGATTTCTTGTTAGAGATCTCACCCCACGTTTGGGGACGCTTATTTCAGGATCAGGAAATGTTGAGGGCTCAGGTGGCAGGAGGCCCGAGCTGAGTTGATAGTTTGATATGCTGTTCTGCTGGATTGACTGCTGTTATGTTATGTTTTCCGCTTTATTTATGTTATCATGTTGAGACTGTTTTGTGGGCTTTGTTGCCTTATTTGGTGAGCATGGGGTTTGTCCATGCCACATGTTTGACTTTGGTCTTTTAGGTTAATGTTGTAATTAAAGTATCAGGATTTTGACCCAGGCTACTTGTGTAGACCTGTGGCTTTAGATACTCACTTATTATATTTATGTACGAGGTATTCAGTTAGTTGTCTTGCAATTTACATACAGGCAGTATTTTTATGAAAATGATTAAGTAATCAAGTTGGCTAAGTTAATGACGTCATAATTGAATTAAAGAAAAAGTTATTCCGCATTTTAATTAAGCGTGGCTTAATACGATAGTGTGTTAACAGACCGGGTTAACACGGGCTGTTACAGGTTTCAAGGAACCATACTGGGTCAACCGGTCCAGATCTTAGTAGATGGGGGGAGCACCCATAATTTCATCACACTTCGAATGGCTTCTCACCTGCATCTGACACTTCATGCAATCAATCCTTTCAAGGTTCGGGTGGGCAACGGTGATGCACTATTATGTTTTGCTTCATGTAAGGAGATTTCTGTGGCAGTCCAATCCCACCAATTCACTGTGGATTTGTATGTCATAGAGTTACAAGGGGCTGATATTGTTTTGGGCGTCCAGTGGTTGGCCACCCTGGGTCCCATTATCACTGACTATGCTGCTTTGACTATGTCATTTGTTCATCACTGTTCGCCGGTGCTCTTACAAGGAAATATGCCTTCCATCCCGCATCACATCAGCTCTTCGTAACTTCACAAGTTGTTTGTCCATGACTCTATCACATCATGTTTGATGTGTTTCACGGTTCCACAGTCGCTACAGGACCAGGTACCCCCTTGCAGTAATTCTGCCTCGAATATGGAGAATTTATTACAAGACTTCTCTGATGTGTTTGCCACTCCATCCTCGTTGCCTCCAGATAGACAGTACAACCACCATATCCACCTATTACCTGAAACCAAACCAGTGCAAGTTAGACCCTACCGTTACCCACATTATCAAAAACATGAAATTGAAAGACTAGTGGCTGAGATGTTACAAGCAGGAATTATTCAACCGAGTCACTCTTCATTCAGCTCTCCGGTCCTTTTAGTCAAGAAGAAAAATGGGACTTGGAGATTTTGTGTTGATTATCGAGCTCTCAAAGCTATTACCATCCAAGACAAATTCCCTATTCCAACAATTGACGAGCTGTTAGATGAACTTCATGGGGCAAATATCTTTTCCAAACTTGATTTACGGTCTGGTTACCATCAGATCAAGATGCATGCACCAGATATCCACAAAACGACATTCCGCACTCATCATGGGCATTTTGAATTTCTGGTGATGCCCTTTGGATTGTCCAACGCCCCTTCTACATTTCAGGCCACCATGAATGCCATTTTCGCCACTTTTCTGCGCAAATTTGTGGTGATATTCTTTGATGACATGTTGGTTTACAGCTCTTCACTTGAACAACACTTCCAACATCTGGCAGCTGTCTTTCGTACTTTAAGGGCCAATACGTTGTTTGCCAAAAGAGAGAAATGTTCCTTTGCTCAGAGGGAAATCCCTTATTTGGGCCACATTATACATGGGCAAGGTGTTTCCCCAGATCCTGAGAAACTCAAGGCCATAGTAGACTGGCCGATCCCTAGGAATGTCACGCAGCTGAGGGCTATCTTAGGACTTTCAGGCTACTATCGTAAGTTCATAAAGGATTATGCTTCAGTGGCAGCTCCTCTGACTGATCTATTGACCAAAAATGGGTTCATATGGCACCCAGAAACCACTACTGCCTTTGAGCACCTCAAGCAACTGTTAACAGCTCTGGTGTTAGCACTACCGGATTTTTCAGAATCCTTTGTAGTAGAAACAGATGCCTCGGGTGTCGGCATTGGGGCTGTCCTGTTACAGAAGGAACGTCCTTTAGCCTTCTATAGTCGGAAGTTATCACCAGCTATGCAACGCCAATCCGTTTACATACGGGAGATGTTTGCCATTACTTCCGCCGTGAGCAAGTGGCGTCAGTATCTCTTAGGGGCCCCATTTGTCATTCGCACTGACCACAAAAGCCTGCACCATATGATGAGTCAAGTAATTCAGACACCAGAACAACAGAACTTCTTGTCAAAGCTCTTGGGTTTTAACTATAAAATCACTTACAAACCAGGAAAGACTAACATTGTGGCTGACACTCTCTCTCGTTTGCCTGAAGTCACGAGTTCCAGTTCCAGCTGTCACCTTATGGCTTTTTCTGGCCCAAAATTGGATTACACTAAGACTTTGCAAGCTGAGTACTCAGCGGATCCCATTTCCCAGGGCATTCTCCAACAATTGGAGCATAATACGGAAGCCAATGGACAATGGCGTCTTCGCAGTGGAGTGCTGTTTTATCAGTCACGAATTTTCTTGCCGGCGGGCTCGACATTAATTCCACACGTCTTACATGATTCCCACTCTTCGGTGCAAGGGGGCCACTCGGGAGTTCAGGCTACGATCCACCGTATTAACAGAAATTTTACCTGGAAGGGGTTAAGAAGAGATGTCAAACAATATATCTCAACATGTGAAATTTGTCAGAAATTGAAAGCCCCAAATCACCACCCTTTAGGGCTATTACAACCGTTACAAATCCCAGAATCGCTATGGTCACATGTAAGCATTGATTTTATTACTCACTTATGTAAGAACCCGCACCGCTAATTAAGGTAATTAGTGAATTAATTATGATAATTAGGAAATAATTCCATAATTGACCCTAATAATTATTATGAGGCTTTAATAATTACAATTAGTGGGTAAGAATGCTGAAAGTCGCTTTTCGGAAGAAAAGCGCAGATACCGGTTCTGCTACTCGGTATAAATGCGTACCGGAAAAGTATCCCGGAAAATTATAACGAATGCATGATAATTACTAGAATATTATGTAGGACTTGTAAAACGAGTTTCAGGTCAAAATAACGTAATCTGATGCCAGAACTGATACTGGCTATGGAAAAGCGCGTACCGGAAAGGTGCTCCGAAAAATAAAATAAAAATATGACAAATCTTATAAAAATGTGTAGGTCTAGATTCCAAAGTTTTAGATCAAGATCTTTTACTTTGCTATTAAGGCTAATACTGCGCGTGTGTGGCCTTGTGCCTATAAATAGACACATTAGGCACAAAACCCTAGGCCATATTATTTCCTACGTGGGTTTTGGTGGCTGAAGGGGGGTGGCTACTGTTCATTGCTTCTCCTTCACCATTTCTTGAGCCTTGGACCAATTCTTCCTTGATTCTTCCTCTCTTCTTCTTACAAACACATAGTAGGGTGGGTTGTGAGGGTGTGAGGTGGTGCTTGCTGCACACTCAGCCACTGTTGAGTGAATCCTTGAGGGCTGGTTGAAGTGTTGAGTTGTGTGAGTGGGAGTTGTGAGTGTTTCCTTGGTAGTGGAAGCTCCAAGAAGCAACCTTTGGGGTAGGAAGATCAAGTCTTGTGCACCATTTTCGTACACCTTTGTGTGGCCTGAATTGAGGAGCTTTTGGAGGGCTCCAAGAGCACATAATACTCTGTTTCAAGCTTGGGGTAAGTTTCCTACACCTTTGATCTTAAGTTTTAATGCTTAAAGTGATGTCTTGGCATGTAAAAGGTTAAAATGAAGTAACCAACACCTAAGTGAACTTGTATATGCTTAAAAATGGATCCTTTAACGTGTACATGTGTTAAAAGTGGGATCTTTGGACTGGATATTCACGAAATGCAGAAACTGCATTCTGTCGTGAGATATCCGGATATTTGTCGAACAGATATCCGGATATCGATATCCGGATATGGTATCCGGATATTGATATTCGGATATGGGACCTGGGTATCCGGATATGGCATATCCAGATATGTCCAGTGTGATATCCGGATATGGCATATCCGGATATCCTGGGTTTGCGCAGACAGTAGCTGTGCTGTGTGAACAGTGAGCTGTTGGGGGGTTTGTGGACCCAAGATTAAGGAAGTTTAACTTCTGTAATTAATGAACTAAGTCAGAATCATATGATTAAGGACTTATGGCTTTGTTGGAAGCCTTAATACGTAAAACGTAAAGGAAAGGCGTAGTCTTTAAGTTGTATGCTTGTGATGCATAAATATTGATGTGTTATTGGTCCATATCAGATTGTGATACTGTTGTGTTTGGACGTAAGAGTGGTTGGACTCTTGGCTTGGATAGCTAGCTTGCGAGGTAAGCTTTCGTGTCCTCGGTTTAGCCATTTTATTGTTCCACCATGTCCCATGGGGATGGGTTTATGCATGCTGTGTTACATGCTTTAATGTTTTGGAAATTGCTGTTGAGCTATTTATATGCAATATGCTTTTATGAGATGCATGTGGTGTCCACCTAGACGGTAAGCCTGAGTATGTAGTACATACAAGATGGTGAGGCTGTGGGTGAGGTGCAGGCGGTGTTCCTTGTACTCATGTAGGTATAGACGTATTCCTACATTTCTCTGGCCAGTAGATTTGATAAACACACATGGCATGATTAATTGCTGCATCGCATAGTTTTGGAACTTATATTGTAAATACTGTTTTTGAACTTATATTACACATGTAAGTGAGCTTGGGGTGGAAACTCCTTGAGGACCCCTTGTCTTACTGAGATTTCTTGTTAGAGATCTCACCCCACGTTTGGGGACGCTTATTTCAGGATCAGGTAATGTTGAGGGCTCAGGTGGCAGGAGGCCAGAGCTGAGTTGATAGTTATGATATGCTGACCTGCTGGTTGTTGATTGTTGATTATTTGACTGTCGTTATGCTTTCTGTTAAGTTTACGTTGAGACTGTTATTGGGCATTGTTGCCTTAATTGGTGAGCATGGGGTTTGTCCATGCCACATGATTGTTATTGTCTTTTAATTCGCTGTTGTAATTAAAGTATCAGGATCTTGACCCAGGCTACGTGTTGTAGTCCTGTGGCTTTAGATACTCACTTATTATTTATATATGAGGTATTTCAGTTAGTGGTCTTGCAATTTACATACAGGAAGTATTTTTATGAAATTGATTAAGTAATCAAGTTGGCTAAGGTTAATGACGTCATAATTGAATTAAAGAAAAAGTTATTCCGCATTTTAATTAAGCATGGCTTAATACGATAGTATGTTAATAATCCGGGTTAACACGGGCTGTTACATTTTATGGTATCAAAGCACTTTCTAGGGAAAAAGCCTGTATGTATTGCAATAACTTAGGATGTGTCGTTGCGTGTCTACTTTGGGTTCTCTCTGATTGGTGTGTGTTATGATAATGCATACGTGACCACATGGCGTGGGCCTGATCAACTCATGTAACTTGTGCAGAGTCATGGTGCCACCAAGGAGGAACACTAGTACGAGTGAGGATCAATCGGATCCTATCCTGGCTGCATTGGCTGAGATGCAGGCGGCCCGACTAGCCGACCAGGAAGCCACGAGACTGGCAAATCAGGCGATGCTGGACGCTATTCGTGATGCGAACAGACGAGCCACGGCAGAGGTTCTGGAGGAGAACCGGATGGCCAACATGACTATGATGAGGGTCATGTTGGAGGAGTTGAGGGCTGGTCCTGCTGCTGGCCAGTGTCCTCCACCACCTCCACCGCCGCCACCGCCTCCACCTCCGCCTAGTCAACAGGAGGACACCCAGAGTCAGATGGGTGAGGGCAGTCACTTGACGGGGGCTATGCAGACCATCCCCGTATTTGCTGAGGATCGTGACGAGATCGATCACCGGCTGAATGCTTTCCGCAAGCATAAGCCACCTTCTTTCGACGGATCATATGATCCCATTGCTGCTGCCAGATGGCTACAGGCTCTGGATAAGATTTTCCGGATCATGCAGTGCACGGATCCGCAGAAGCTGTTGTTCGCCACTTACATGCTGGAGGGCGAGGCCCATGAGTGGTGGACCAACCTTTCTCACATCTACGAGATGCAGGGCCATGTGATGACGTGGCCATTCTTCGAGGAGAGCTTTCTGGGTCAGTACTTTCCTTATGACTCACAGGAGAGGAAGCATGGAGAGTTTGACCGGTTGGTACAGGGCCCGTTGTCTGTCGACGAGTACCTGGCTAAGTTTAATGAGCTGGTCAAGTTCGCTCATTTCCGCATGGCGAGACCGACTCCTGTATTTCTTGTGGCAAAGTTCCGAAGGGGACTTAATGAGGACATTGCTGGACATCTTGCTGGTTCCGCTTCGAGAGACTTCGGAGCTTTGGTACAGCAGTGCCGCGACATTGAGGACTACTGCCGTGCGAGTCAGGCCAAGAAGGCCAAGATTGAGGTGCCACAGGGTACCGGCGGTTCCGCTACCTGGAAGAACAAAAATTTTGCAAACAAGGGCAAGGGCAAACAGTTGGCGGCTAAGCAAGCGCCAAACCAGTTTAGAAAGACTGCTACTCAGGGGAACGCAGCTAGACCTCCTGCCCCCAGATGCTCGGGATGCGGGAAGTCACACTTTGGGCCGTGTTCTACCGGTCAGCTGATTTGTTTCCAGTGTGGCAAGGAGGGCCACTATTCCAGAGATTGCCCGACGGCGAGAGTTGCTGCAGTGCAGGCTGTGCCATTGCAGATGGTTCCTACTGGGACACCAGCCGTGCCATCTACTACAGGGCGAGTATACACACTTGATCGTCAGCAGTCGGACAGAGCTCCGAACCTGGTCAGAGGTACTGTTACCATTGGTGGTTCAGCTATTGATGTGCTGTTTGATTCCGGGGCAACGCACTCTTTTGTTGCTACCCCTATTGCTGTGGGGCTTGAGTTGCCCAGTGATGTGCTTTCTCCACCGATGCGGGTGACCACCGCCACCGGAGAAAAATGTTTGACCTCCACTGTTCATCGCGATGTAGCGTTTCAGTGGGATGGCCGTGACTTCTCGGTAGATCTGATAGGATTGCCGATGGCCAACCTTGAGATTATTCTGGGCATGGATTGGTTGTCCAGAAACTGTGCATTGATTGATTGTTGTGCCAAGAAAGTGGTGATGTCTCCGGGTGGGTCCACAGCCAGTTCCTCACCGTTCATTTCAGTCCTGCAGGCGAGGAGGGCCTTGAGAGCAGGGGCATTTGGCTATGTCATGTTGGGAGGTTTGGTGAGTGGGACACAGGAGGATCTCACTGGCATTCCTGTGGTGAGGGAATTCCTCGAGGTGTTTCCCGAGGAGATTCCTGAGTTTCCACCGCAGAGGGAGATAGAGTTCTCCATTGATCTATTGCCTGGTGTGGGGCCTATCTCATTGGCTCCATACCGGATGTCGCCACCAGAGTTGGCGGAGCTGAAGAAGCATATTGAGGAGCTTTCAGCAAAAGATTTCATTCGGCCGAGTGTGTCTCCCTGGGGAGCACCGGTCAATTTTGTGAAAAAGAAAGATGGGACTATGCGGTTGTGCACCGACTACAGACAGTTGAACAAGGTGACAATCAAGAACAAGTACCCTCTTCCATGCATTGATGATTTGCTGGATCAGCTCAGGGGTGCTTGCGTATATTCCAAGATCGACCTCCGGTCCGGTTACCATCAGATACGGGTGAAGCCGGAGGATGTCCCAAAGACAGCATTTCGCTCGAGGTACGGGCATTATGAGTACTTGGTGATCCCGTTTGGACTCACCAATGCACCCGCAGTGTTCATGGACTACATGAACAGGATCTTCCAGCCGTACCTGGATCAGTTTGTGATCGTCTTCATTGACGACATCTTGATTTACTCCAAGACGGAGGAGGAGCATACTGAGCACTTGAAGATTGTTTTGCAAGTGCTAAAAGAGAAAAAGCTATATGCAAAGCCGTCGAAATGCGAGTTTTGGCTCAAGGCGGTGAAATTTCTGGGTCATGTGATTTCTGCTAATGGAGTTGCAGTTGATCCTAACAAGATTGAGGCCGTGATGGACTGGGAGAGGCCCAAGACGGTTACAGAAGTGAGAAGCTTCTTGGGTTTGGCAGGGTACTATAGGAGGTTCATAGAAGGATTCTCCAAAATGGTGCTACCGATGACTCGCCTTACCCGAAAGGAGACTCCATTCGTGTGGACACATGAGTGTGAGGAGTGTTTCCAGGAGTTGAAGGAGAGACTGACTACTGCTCCAGTGTTAGTTCTTCCTGATCCTGCGGAACAGTTTGAGTTATACTGCGATGCCTCTGGAAAGGGGCTAGGCTGTGTGTTGATGCAGAAAGGGAAAGCTGTTGCCTATGCTTCAAGACAGTTGAAACCTCATGAGGAGAACTACCCGACTCACGACTTGGAGTTGGCAGCCATTGTTTTTGCTTTCAAGATATGGAGGCATTACCTGTTTGGCATGAAGTTTGCTGTATTCAGTGATCACAAGAGCCTGAAGTATCTGTTTGACCAGAAGGAGTTGAACATGAGACAGCGAAGATGGATGGAGTTCTTGAAGGACTACGACTTTGAGTTGAGGTACCATCCTGGCAAGGCCAATGTGGTAGCCGATGCTTTGAGTCGAAAATCCGTGAGCTTATCCAGCTTGATGATGAACGACTATGAGGTGATCGAAAAGTTCAGAGACTTGAGAGTGAACTCCTTGTTTGGGGGCGCACTGCTCGAAATGGAAACAGCAGAAGTGATTAATGAGCTGATGGAAAAGATTAAAGAGGCGCAAGTGCAAAGAGAGTGCCTTGATTATGTGAAGAACCAGGATGGTGTGTCTTGGAACGAGGATGGATTGCTGCTGTTCCAGAAGAGGATTGTTATTCCTCGAGGGCCATTGACCGAGGAGGTTATGGCAGAGGCTCATAAGGGCCGGTTCACTATCCACCCTGGTGCTACAAAAATGTACCAGGACTTAAAGAGAAATTTTTGGTGGCCGGGCATGAAGAAGGACATAGCGGTCTACGTGTCCAAATGCCTTATATGTCAGAAGGTAAAGATTGAGCACCAGAAACCGTCTGGTAAACTTCAACCTCTGGAGATTCCACAGTGGAAGTGGGAGAGTATTTCCATGGACTTCGTGGTGGGATTGCCTAAAACTCAGGCTGGTTGTGACTCCATTTGGGTCATAGTGGACAGATTGACCAAGTCTGCCCATTTTCTTCCAGTGAAGGTGAGCTTCACTACAGAGCAGTTGGCCAAACTATACGTCCGCGAGATTGTGAGGCTTCACGGGGTGCCCGTGAGTATCATCAGTGATAGGGACCCGAAGTTCACATCTCGGTTCTGGGAGGCGCTGCATGAGGCTTTTGGTACGCAGTTGAGATTGAGTACCGCCTATCACCCTCAGACTGATGGACAGACTGAGCGGACCATCCAGACATTGGAGGACATGTTGAGAGCTTGCACATTGGAGCAGGGTTCTGCATGGGATAGGTACCTTCCGTTGGTAGAATTCTCGTACAACAACAGTTTTCATGCTAGTCTGGGCATGGCACCCTACGAGGCGCTGTATGGTAGGAGGTGTCGGACTCCTACCTGCTGGTCTGAGGTTGGAGATAAAGAGCTATTTGGCTTGGACCTTGTCCAAGATACTACCTAGCAGATCCAGATGATCAGGGAAAAGTTGAAGCAGGCGAAGAATCGCCAGAAAAGCTACTATGATGTCAAGCATCGACCACTGGAGTTCAGTGAGGGTGAGCACGTGTTTGTGAAACTTTCACCTGTCACCGGTGTTGGACGGGCACTCGGCGTGAGGAAGTTGAGCCCTCGGTTCATTGGGCCCTACCAGATCCTTGGTAGAGTAGGACCTGTTGCCTATCGACTCGCCTTGCCTCCGAACCTCGCCAACATCCACGACGTGTTTCACGTGTCTCAGCTTCGGAAGTACATAGCAGACCCTTCGCACGTGGTGCAGCCGGATGATGTGGAGGTTCGGGAGAACCTAAAGACTCCCGTCGGACCACTCAAGATCCTCGATCGAGGCGAGAAACAGCTTAGGAGCAAGATCATTCCGATGGTCAAGGTGCAGTGGACTGGGCGTAGTCCCGAGGAGTGCACGTGGGAGCGAGAGGATGAGCTTCTCCGACAGTATCCCGACTTTCGAGACAGGTATGTTTCTGATTTTGAGGACAAAATCCTTAAAAAGGTGGGGTGAATGTAAGAACCCGCACCGCTAATTAAGGTAATTAGTGAATTAATTATGATAATTAGGAAATAATTCCATAATTGACCCTAATAATTATTATGAGGCTTTAATAATTACAATTAGTGGGTAAGAATGTTGAAAGTCGCTTTTCGGAAGAAAAGCGCAGATACCGGTTCTGCTACTCGGTATAAATGCGTACCGGAAAAGTATCCCGGAAAATTATAACGAATGCATGATAATTACTAGAATATTATGTAGGACTTGTAAAACGAGTTTCAGGTCAAAATAACGTGATCTGATGCCAGAACTGATACTGGCTATGGAAAAGCGCGTACCGGAAAGGTGCTCCGAAAAATAAAATAAAAATATGACAAATCTTAGAAAAATGTGTAGGTCTAGATTCCAAAGTTTGAGATCAAGATCTTTTACTTTGCTATTAAGGCTAATACTGCGCGCGTGTGGCCTTGTGCCTATAAATAGACACATTAGGCACAAAACCCTAGGCCATATTATTTCCTACGTGGGTTTTGGTGGCTGAAGGGGGGTGGCTACTGTTCATTGCTTCTCCTTCACCATTTCTTGAGCCTTGGACCAATTCTTCCTTGATTCTTCCTCTCTTCTTCTTACAAACACATAGTAGGGTGGGTTGTGAGGGTGTGAGGTGGTGCTTGCTGCACACTCAGCCACTGTTGAGTGAATCCTTGAGGGCTGGTTGAAGTGTTGAGTTGTGTGAGTGGGAGTTGTGAGTGTTTCCTTGGTAGTGGAAGCTCCAAGAAGCAACCTTTGGGGTAGGAAGATCAAGTCTTGTGCACCATTTTCGTACACCTTTGTGTGGCCTGAATTGAGGAGCTTTTGGAGGGCTCCAAGAGCACATAATACTCTGTTTCAAGCTTGGGGTAAGTTTCCTACACCTTTGATCTTAAGTTTTAATGCTTAAAGTTGATGTCTTGGCATGTAAAAGGTTAAAATGAAGTAACCAACACCTAAGTGAACTTGTATATGCTTAAAAATGGATCCTTTAACGTGTACATGTGTTAAAAGTGAGATCTTTGGACTGGATATTCACGAAATGCAGAAACTGCATTCTGTCGTGAGATATCCGGATATTTGTCGAACAAATATCCGGATATCGATATCCGGATATGGTCTCCGGATATTGATATCCGGATATGGGACCTGGGTATCCGGATATGGCATATCCGGATATGTCCAGTGTGATATCCGGATATGGCATATCCGGATATCCTGGGTTTGCGCAGACAGTAGCTGTGCTGTGTGAACAGTGAGCTGTTGGGGGGTTTGTGGACCCTAGATTAAGGAAGTTTAACTTCTGTAATTAATGAACTAAGTCAGAATCATATGATTAAGGGCTTATGGCTTTGTTGGAAGCCTTAAGACGTAAAACGTAAAGGAAAGGCGTAGTCTTTAAGTTGTATGCTTGTGATGCATAAATATTGATGTGTTATTGGTCCATATCAGATTGTGATACTGCTGTGTTTGGACGTAAGAGTGGTTGGACTCTTGGCTTGGATAGCTAGCTTGCGAGGTAAGCTTTCGTGTCCTCGGTTTAGCCATTTTATTGTTCCACCATGTCCCATGGGGATGGGTTTATGCATGTTGTGTTACATGCTTTAATGTTTTGGAAATTGCTGTTGAGCTATTTATATGCAATGTGCTTTTATGAGATGCATGTGGTGTCCACCTAGACGGTAAGCCTGAGTATGTAGTACATACAAGATGGTGAGGCTGTGGGTGAGGTGCAGGCGGTGTTCCTTGTACTCATGTAGGTATAGACGTATTCCTACATTTCTCTGGCCAGTAGATTTGATAAACACACATGGCATGATTAATTGTTGCATCGCATAGTTTTGGAACTTATATTGTAAATACTGTTTTTGAACTTATATTACACATGTAAGTGATCTTGGGGTGGGAACTCCTTGAGGACCCCTTGTCTTACTGAGATTTCTTGTTAGAGATCTCACCCCACGTTTGGGGACGCTTATTTCAGGATCAGGTAATGTTGAGGGCTCAGGTGGCAGGAGGCCAGAGCTGAGTTGATAGTTATGATATGTTGACCTGCTGGTTGTTGATTGCTGATTATTTGACTGTCGTTATGCTTTCTGTTAAGTTTATGTTGAGACTGTTATTGGGCATTGTTGCCTTAATTGGTGAGCATGGGGTTTGTCCATGCCACATGATTGTTATTGTCTTTTAATTCGCTGTTGTAATTAAAGTATCAGGATTTTGACCCAGGCTACGTGTTGTAGTCCTGTGGCTTTAGATACTCACTTATTATTTATATATGAGGTATTTCAGTTAGTGGTCTTGCAATTTACATACAGGCAGTATTTTTATGAAATTGATTAAGTAATCAAGTTGGCTAAGGTTAATGACGTCATAATTGAATTAAAGAAAAAGTTATTCCGCATTTTAATTAAGCATGGCTTAATACGATAGTATGTTAACAATCCGGGTTAACACGGGCTGTTACAACTTACCTTCATCTGCAGGTCACACTGTGGTCTTGGTGGTGGTGGATCACTTGTCAAAGGCGGCACATTTATTCCCATGCCGGCTACATATTCGGCGCCTCAGGTAGCCCAATTTTTTTGGGACTTTGTGGGAAAACTCCATGGTCTCCCTGAATCAATTGTGTCTGACCGTGACCCCATTTTTCTAAGTGATTTCTGGCGCACCTTGTTTAAGCTGCAAGGAACCAAACTGAATTTTAGTTAGAGTTATCACCCTCAATCAGACGGACAAACTGAAAGGGTGAATCGGTGTTTAGAAACTTACCTCCGGGCATTTGCTCATGAACACCCCAGAACGTGGTCCAAATTTTTGAGTTTCGCTGAATATCATTATAACACGTCCTTCCATTCTTCGATTGGCTTAACACCATACCAAGCTATGTTCGGCCGGTCACCACCAAATCTTCTGGCATACTGTATGGGAGGCTCCTCCAATGACGCGATTGATACTACGTTAGCCGCTCGCACCTCCCTCATGAGCACGTTGAAAGACAAGCTATTTAGAGCTCAACAAACCATGAAAGCACAGGCAGATAAAAAAAGAAGAGACTGGAACTTTACCGTTGGTGAGATGGTTCTTCTGCGCTTGCAACCTTATCGACAGCTTTCTGTAGCTCGGAGATCTTCCCAGAAATTAGCTTTGCGCTTCTACGGTCCTTTTGAGGTTGAGGAACGTATCGGATCGGTGGCTTATCGGTTAAAGCTGCCCCCTACATCTCGCATCCACCCAGTATTCCATGTTTCCTTGTTACGGGCGTTCCGACAAGGGAGAACATTCAAGATCCACCCCTTACCGACCGACTCTGTGGAAGATACTCTAGTCCACACTCCTTGTGGGATTTTAGGGGAACGCGATATTTGGAGAAAAGGGGAGATGGTACCCCAAGTTCTGATCCAATGGAAGGATTTACCACCGGAAGAAGCAACTTGGGAGGATAAAGCTTTGATCTTGCAAAAACCAAGGGATGGTCAGACCACAGACCAAGAGTCCATGGCCAAGATCCAGATCCGGAACAAGACACTAGCAACGGGGGTTCAACAAAGAGGATCCAGTGTGGGAAGCAACGGATCGGGAGTAGTAGGAGCGGAACCGGCTAGTGAAGGAACCACCGACTACAGGGGAAGAGAGAGGGAACTGCAGAGTTCCAAGATGACCACAGTGGCTCAGAAGATAGACAACTCAACACTTCCCAAGGTTGTTGATTTGAATTCCCTACCAACGGCTGTGATTCCTCCTCCACTGTCGGCACAATCTGGACCGTCCCTAGCCCATCCACAGCTGGCAACCACTCGCACTCCAGCCTTGATAATCCCGCCAATGGACCGAGGCAAATGGGCTGCGTCCAGTAATACTCCTCCAAGTGATAATGGGCTTGAGGACAAGCCCAAATTCACAGGCGTGGGCAATGTTATGGGCCATCTTGCGGGCTCAAGGGGTACAAGGAACAGGAGGAGCCCAACACATTTGAAGGAATACATTGTGGGCTAGGAACAAGTAATCCATTAGTAATATAAGGCTTAGTATTATAGTCCATTTATTTTACAAGCAATTTATAATTGATGTAATAGGATAATATGAGTATTAATAGAGGAGGAGCATAAGATATGCTCAGATTTCAGAAAAATATCTCTTTCTCCCTCGCCTTTCTCTTCCTCTTTCTCAATATACCCTTCTTCTTCCCAAATTCCCAGATCTCGATTTAACTCCTACTACAGATTACCCTTATTATGATGTAATCAATTTGCCTAAACTTTGCTATATGAATATCCTTTTTGTTGTTTAATAAAGTGCTTAATTTGTCCCTATTCTTGTTGACTTATCGAGAGAGAGCTGCAAGATACTTAGGGTTTGGGCTATAGAGATATAGGTAAACTTAGAAAGTTATTAAGTATTGTGGTTTAACTAATTTAATTGGTTAATTGTGGGTAGAGAGATCATTCACACCATAAAATCAAATGGAACTTGCACTTAATGGATTCATAACTTTGTTGGCCATAGAGATATGTGAACTAGTATACATTTGTTGTTAGTGAGAGCCCTTGCATGCATTAGCGTTCTGATTACCGATTGGATAATTGCTATAGCATTGTTACTGCACTCCGGTGAAATTGAAATATTGGGGAAATTAGTCCCAATCTACTTTACTACTTGACTTCTCTGTTCTTGAGTGCACTCTTAGTTTACTTTTACTTTGCTTTTAGTTATTAGTCAATAGATAGTATTATTTTAGTCCTTAGTTCTTAATTGATTAAACTTTCATAAATATTGTTACTTTTATTGCTTCACATTGATCTAAAATTTAGTTTTCTTAGTGGGAATGATATATGGACTCACACATCCACTTTATTACTTGTTGACACGTGCACTTATGTTAATGTGTGATTGATAAAAGGGTTACAATTGTACAGCACTTACACAACCAACATTCCATCCACCTTCCCACTTATTTAAAGGAATCTTTGAACACTTTAATTATCATAACCTTCAACTTCAAAGTCTACTTATTTAACATTGTCCAATGAATATAGGTGTAGGTTTAAAATCTTTTCTATTCATGTAAGTCTACATCCAACAACCTCAAGCTTTTACTTGACCATTATTAATCATGACTTCATGTAGTGTACCATTTTAACACCAAGTTTACCTTTTGTGTGTGTATAAATATATATATACATATATATACATATATATATACATATACATATATATATACATATATATATATATATACATATATATACATATATACATGATTTATTTAATCAAGCTTGCATTCTTTTAATTCTAAGTATTAAACTCACATCCTTGATCATGATTTCACATGTTCTTTAATTTACTTTATTCAAATATTACATGGAACCTATTTGGCCGAAGCCTTGTATATATCCATGCGCACTATAAATGACTGGTTATGTCACTATAAAAGTGACTAAAGTTACTTCTGACTACACTAGTTAATTACATAGCTTCCCAACTAAGTTTATTTAATTGTCAAACAATCATCCAATGAGATTTATCCACCCATAATATCACTAGAAGCATTGTTCAAGGCTTCCCAATGAAGGTTCAAAAACTGCACCATAGTCATACCACTACAAGAAATACGGCGCATAGCCACATTATTTTAACCATGGCTTTATATAGAGGGCCGATGTTTTAATCACTTTGCGATCTCTTCAAGGGAATTTTAGCAAAGTAACACCTCAATATATCTATTTCACTTAGGGTTCTACATCTTTTCCCCGATAGTTTTTCTCTCACCTCCGTCTTCTTCTTCTGCTCAAGGACTTCACAAATTCTCATTATTCTGTTACGAAAACCATCATTTAGAATTCGCATGATGATGAACATGGCTCAGGGCTAAGACTAACGTTGGTTGAATCAACGAAGGAGGAGGAAAAGTACAGTTTTTTCCCGCGACAAAGTTTGGTGATAAGTCTGCTACATCAATTCCTTTTCAGGTTTTGTTTCTTCAACCAAGTCGCCTTTAAAATCTTCAACAAAGTTTATTCAACCAAGTTCATAATCGATCTCAACTATTTTTTTTAAGATTTTGGTTAGTTCACCTGTTAAGTATTTGATCTGGTGGTTTATATAGCTCTTGGTAAAAATTTAGGGATCAAAATAAGCAACTGCACTTAGCTAATCACCGTTGCTGCATGCACCATGTAGTGTGAGTATCACAAAACTGAAAAAAGTAATATAGACAAGGGGAGGGAAATGATGGAAAAAAGGTTGATTTGATTTGAAAAAAGATGATAAAATTTATGGTAAACTCAATTCAGAGGAGGTAAACATCTAATGAAAAAGTCATGTTTGTTGGCAAAGCAAGTGATGAGCATTCGCTCTACTCTTAGCTTGGGATTCATCTCGCAGCTTTGGGTGGACACTAACTCTATGACTCATGAAATTAATAGCAGAATCTGGGTTTTTGTGCATTTTGTTAGCCTGTACCTGGAAAGCAAGTTGTTTTGGAATTTATTTATGACATTTGTTTATTTTGCTGATATGATATATATTTGTGGGACTAAGAAATTTGTTTAATTATTTATTTTAATTTGTTGTGAATTTCATTTCCATTGGATGGTATTATTTGTACAGGTGAGGCCAAACTTGCTTTTTGGGGATTCAAATAAATTTCTTCTAGAGGATATTAACCAGGTATAATAGGTTTGGGATCAAGAGAGAAATTATCTTTTCTGATTTAGTAGGATTCATCATATTTTAAGTTGAATGTGTATAGTCTTGCTTCAAACATACTAATTTACTTACCCTCCCTTCTACTTTATGTCACTTCTGGGGAGTTCTTTTGCCTACAATAATATGAAAGATAATCACTCGGTTCAGATACTAGTGAATTATGGGGGTGCTTCTAAATCTTTTTGTCTGGAATATCCAGTGTATTGTATGCACTAATGGAAAATTTGCTGCATTAGTTTTGTAACTTTGTCTTGTGTCTATATTGAAATGCTAATAATAAATATAGTGTACCTTGTTGCTTTGCCAATAAGTGACTTTTTGAGTATTTCACTTTATTGAGTGTTCTGCTTGTTCCTTTTTCAGGTTGGGGATGTTGTCCTTGTAGAGGATGAAAGTGTGATAGACAACGAATTTAAAATGATTGGATTGGAGACACTGGTATGTTTTACTGTTTTATGCTACTTGAACTTGTGAGTTATTTTCTTTTACATGATTTACTGGCTAATTCATTGTCTTGCAGAATATGGATAACAAGTCTTCTTTGATTATATGTGGTACTTACACTCTGAAGTGTTGCTGAAATAATGCAGATAGTTATGTTTCATGCAAAGACTGAAATCATTTATTAGAGGGAAATTGTTATATTTCTTAAAAGTATCTCGGCTTATAGCAGGGGATTTTCTTCCCATGGTTTATAAATTATGTGAATATTTAATATGATCTGATGTTTTTAGTTGTTTATTTTTGGACTTGGTAAGGAGAACATAATCTCCGCTCTTTTGGGTATTTTTTCTTCTTGCTGATGAGTAAATTTCTCTATTTGAATATTGATGAATGTGGATCTCAAAAATATGATTTGAATGTGTTCAATATGTCATCCCATTGACTATCCAGTCGCAATATAGGATTTTATTTTCTAGCTAACATTAGTAGTGGAGTTAGGAAACCTCACTTAGCTTGGCATTGATTGACACTAGATAACTTTAATGAAATTTTCTTAAATTTTTTCAAAATGAATTTGGCATTTGAGTTAGCAATTGGTTAGCTTGAAATTATGATTTTTTAGCTATTGGCACCAAATTATATTTTTATTTGGGAGGAGTAGTCAACAACCCTTTCTTAAGGGTGTTTTTGTTTTGATTTTATGAAGAAGAAGAAGAAGAACAAGAGGAAGATGGGTACCAACTTGCACCAACTACTTAGAAGCCTTTGTTTGGACACTGATTGGAAGTATGCCATCTTTTGGAAGCTCAAACATTGTGCTCGGATGTACGGTTCATGTTTTCATTTTTACTTGTCCTTCTTTTTTAGCTTTGTTTATGAATTGCATCTTTTTAGTATGAAAATTTTTCGTCCCTACCCTCTATGTTTTTTTTCTTCTTCCAAGTTTGGTGATTTCCGTGCTTATGCTGAATTTCTTCATTATAATGGTTTGTAGGTGATTAGATTAAAGCATATATGTAATACTTATTACAATAACCAATTTTTTATTTTGAACTAAAAAGGGCATATGTGTAACTCTATTTTGGCTTTAAGGAAAACTATTGTGTTCAACCTACAACGTGCAATTCCACTTCTGCAGTTGATATTAAAACAAGCACCATCCATGTGCCCAACTGTCGAATCTAATCTTACAAGGTTACCAACTCTCACCAAAACACATTGGCGAATCACTTTCTCAAGACATTTAATTGTTACCTAATGGACCACACATTATCATTGTTAAATCACATTGGCCTTTTCAAAACCTTCAACCACGACTCCACTCGTGAATTTCTATATACAAGACCATACTTACAATTTCACCTAACCATCTCCAAGCTTTGGTATATAATTCATCATTGATTTTCACATTAAAGGCAACATGCCTAAGATTCCCACTAACAATTATCTTTACATATTGTTCCATACTCATGTTATCAATTCCTCATGTGTTTCATTCTGTACACCTCACCTTCATAAGCACTTCATTCAACCAGTACGTATCATTCTAAGGTACCATATCATCTCTCTCTCATACATGTCCCATCATATAGGGATTTTAGAAACTTATCATGCCATATGGAACTAAATCCATCATTGTCATTGATTTCATAATTCAACATCGATTGGTATACAAGTCTCTCGGACTATTCAAAGTACTACAAGCACACACAATCATATATCATGTTACCTAGTCAAGAACAACATCCACATTGTGCATTTTCAACACATATTCCACATTAAATCAAAACTATCCGCCTTTTATTTCACCAAGTACCATTATATTTACCCGCTAGTATCACACCTTCGTACTTGACTCCATCACAATTAATCCTTTATGAAAGGCCATCAGGCCACCAACATAACATCTCGCCATCACAAGCCTTCCCAGAAGACCTTGACTCAATCCACCAGTGCTAATCAATTTTCTATTCCCTTCACGTAGGGTGAGACTCCCACGATTCACTTCACAATTTTTGTAAAACCCAAATCCATACCACCACACTTGGTATACGCACATGGACATCTCCAAGTGCTAAACAATCATACATCAAACTACCATCTCATGGCACCTCACATATTGCATCCTATTTGACATATTACTGTTCACTTACAGTTATCCAAATTCACCTCTTGTGTTCCTCACAAGATACAATTGTAACACCCACTCTTGTATGCATCCAAGAGGGTTGTTTGCTAAACCGTATTAGAGTTACAGCGGTATGGAACTCATTAACAAAATGAAATCATTATCAATCATAGGAAATTTCAATTATAAAACACTTTGCTGAATTTTCTATACTTTTCAGAAAACCTTGTTGTCTTATAAAATCCGTATAAAATCGAATTCAGATGCGATAAAAAATATTCCAAGCTTCTGAAAAACTAGACATCCGGGGCGTCGCGTACATATAAATTATTCGCGATTCGGAGGTGAATAGCCCCACGGAACAGAACGCACAAGATGCTTGCGAATTCTGTTCGTTTTCTGTAAAACCAGTTGTAAAGCGAAGCTTATTAAAATTTGTACAGGTTTCGTATAAAAATAAAACCAGCACAGTTTGAAAGTACATTCTCGGGGCTTCGCGTGCATAAAAAATAATAGAAAATCGGAGTTCGTTTGCCCCTTGAACATGACCCGTAAAGTACCGGTAAAACTGTTAAAATTCGATACTTAATGAAACGTTCAAAAACCCTTTTCACAAAACATTTCCAAAACAGTTACTGCTCATAAAAAGAATCAAAACAAAATAGAAGATGATAAAGTCTACAGTCATCCAATATTACCAAAATATTAAGCATTACAGTCATCCAATCAATTAAACAGTAACAGTGAAAGTCCATGCATCAGCAAGCAACAGCAAACATCACTCCTTCAAATGCTTTTTCGTCCTCCTGCCATTTAGGAAAATAGCAGCCCCAAAGGGGTGAGAATAATCCCAGTAGTGTGGCAACAAAACCAATAATATAACAGTATTAACTAGGCACAAAATCATAAACAGTCACTTCAACATATCCTTGTTCCTTTTCCTTTTTCCTTTTCATCACATTCATATATATAGCGCATATAACGCCTTTCCTTTTCATCATATTCATATATTGCGTATATAACGCCTTTCCTTTGCGCTTTTAGCACCGTCGTGCGCGCACTTCACAGTGGAATCAAATATACCCTTGGCACCTGAGCTCCATGTGGATTCCAACTGTGGGCCTATGCGGACTGATGCCAAGTGTCCCATACCCCGGTACCTTGGGGATGCCTATATGATGCTTGCTCAAACACATGGTCCTGTACATAACTATTCTAAAACAAGGCCTATATGATCTTGATACATGCATGTCATGCTATGCTTTCACACACAAAGCGTAAAAATGCGGTATGATGTAAGGTGCATGCTTATATACCTTTCATATAGCCATCACGGCACATATACTTTTCATATGCGTTATGCTGCCACATAACGTCTTTACCTCATAATCATATAGCCATCACGGCACATTTTCGGCAGTTTCCTTTCATCATAATGGAACATAATACTTTTACGGAATATGGAGCATCATGTCACAATTTTATACCAGTAGTCAATAGTCACATTAGGTAATATCGCCTGACACTTACCTTGTGTCCAAGCAATAAGCAACAGCACCAACATTCAGCTCACTCTATAAGAGCTACGTGCACCTAAATACATATGTGACAAGTCAGAATTAGTTCCATATTAATCCTATAATTTCCAAGTCATTTCCATTATTCCCATCCTTGTATTTTATTTGATTTAACAAGCATTCAAGACTAATAGTTGCACTAAGCCTAGTGTGCGCAAAAGGCCATTACACATACTGACTAATTGAATTAGACACATGCCACACTAGTTAACTTCTACTGTTTATGCAGCACAGAAGGTCCTACAAGAGGGAACCATATTCCATGCTCAAATTGATTCTGTGTGTGTGTGACCCCAAGACCCAACCGGTCCTATCAAGGCAGAATTAAATGGCAGAAATAAAAGAATAACACAACACAATATACCTATCACGGCTGGAAGCTAGGGGACACACATTATACCTATTCACCAACTAGTTCCTACAAAGTCCAAGTGGAATTAAGCAAGGTCTAAAGTTGGCGGATCATACAGTTTCAATGCATGTCAATTTTAACCAAATATTCCAATCCAAGGCTGGTCTAATGCCATTAGGGAGGCCATGGTTCAAGTTTACAATTTCATTTTAAGCTTACCAACATTCAGTCTTAGTGTTGCTCGAAAGGGGGTCAGGTTTAGAAAAGAGGAATAGCCAAAATATCATATTTTGTTATATGCATGCAGGGACCGAATCAAGAGAACAAAAATGACAGTACCATTATTCTTCTAAAACATTAATATAAACCAGACAGTGAGGAAGTGAGAGTTAAGAACGGACTTTGATCCCCAAGAGTCCCACATCATTTTATTTTATTTCTCTTTCTTAAACAAAACAGTGCCTAAGTTACTTAGGTGTGCTCCAATTAGTTTTCTACACACTCCTCAATACGGGTAGCAGTCTAGAAATATCACAGACTCACAAGGCAGTCCAACACCGCTAAGGAAGGCTATGTTCCAATCTCCTACATCAGATTTCACTGTTGTGCTTTGTGTGAATAAAACAAGACTTCAAGACGGTGCAGGGGCAAGGGAGATTGACTAATCAAAAATGTATCACCCTAGCATATAGGTGGTGACCGACACAAAGAAAGAATAGAACAGCACAAGTATAGTTCCTAGACCTATAGGCAGCGTGCAAAAACAAAGGCAAGAAGAGCCAGAATATCTATAATTACGTATCTATATCTCCCTTTAAATGCAAGAGGTGACCGAACCAAAAGAAGAAAGGAGAAGCTTAACACTTACTCACCTCCTTGACTGCATCAAGCGGCTGGTAGCTCGGTTACCACAGCCATCTCCTACTCCAAACATACAAGAACTCAGATTAAGGTCTCCTAGATGTGCCATCGCCTGAATAGAGGTGGAGAGGAACAAGGGTCAGCTTGTGCTCAAGCTGTGATGACCGCACCACACAGGACCGAAAGGTTACATGCAAAGGAGGTAGATATCCAATGAGACAGAATCAAGGACGTGCAATAGAAGAGGAGGTTTGACCAAAACTGATTCATTATGCAGAAGCACTGAAAAAGAAGAACAACACCTCACCTCCTTCAATGGTCCACAAGGTCAGGTTCGGCTGCATGCCATGAGGAAATGTCCCAATAAAGACTGGATCACAAGCATGCAGTGAAGAGAACTCCATCATAACAAGTCTAGGGAGTGAAGGAGCAAGAGGCAGCAGCGAAAAACTCACCTTCTCCTACTAGACGGTGGATGTAGGTATAAGAAAATGGGAGCTGGAACGTTGAGCAAAGATCACAATCTGTGTGCAGGGGATAAGGAGCTCTCAACACCGAAAGGTTTAAAGGAATAAAGAAAAGGAAAGGATTCATCACCTATTCCTCCTTGTGGTTCAGCCGAGAGTGCCATAGGAAGAGGATGGAAAACGTTGCTATGACTCCTCACTGCAGCTCCGCGACTTGGGCAGAATTCGTAAGGAGAGGGACTTGCAACCATAGCTGCTGGTGTTCAGCCTAACGCATGAGTGAAGAGGAAGTGGAAGAAAGAACTTCCAACCTTGGGTTCCTTCTCTAAATGATGTAAGGTTGGTGGATGGTGCAGGGCCACACAAGGAAGGGATGAAGAATGGACTCATGTTGTTTCCCTTGGACTGTTGTCACTCAAACGAACCATGCAGGGAAGGGGAATGGAAACTTGGATGGTGGTTCTCTTCCAAGGTAGCTCACGGTTGGAGGGCATAGGGAGGAGAAAGGGATATGCAACTTTTCTGGTTGTTTCTTGTTAAGTTTCACGATCTGTGGGGGTATAAATATAGGGTTGGGTTTGATCAAGAAATGGAAATAATAAGTATTGCATGGTGATTCAATGATTCCAACGCATGTGCAGGGAATGGGGTAATATGATGGTCTGAGACAAGGTGGCAGCAAACTTGGATTGTATTTCCCTAAGACCATGCGCACAAGAGAAGGAGAGGGATAGCTTTAGATGAACACTTGTCACTTCTTGGCCAATGGAATTACCCCTGCAGATTTCCTTCAAGACATGCAGCCACATACAGAATAGTTTGCTGCCCCAAGTGTTATCCGATCAAGAAGAGATAGGGTGAGAGTGGTTTGCATGAAGAGTGATCAGCTTGCTCTTCCTTTAATGTGCGCCTAGGGTGAATGTTGTGGACCCAAATCCTGATCTGAAGGTGCAGTATGAAGAGACAAAAAGGGTATGATAGCTATGGCCCTAGGTAGGTGTTAGAGTGGTGAGGCTTCCAATGATCAATGTGACAACCTGCATAAGGGTTGCCCTCACTCCATCAGTTGCGTGGAGAAGTAAAAGAGGAGCTGTCATGTAGTCCTCAAAAGCAACAAAAGTCAGCATTGTAATCCCCCTATGCGCACATGTGACAGGTTAAAGGGATAAGGGCTTGCCATAGAGACACTAAATCCTCACAAGTAAAAAAAATCAGAAGACCACTCCTCCTATGCGCACAGGGGACCGAGAAAAGGGTGCTATATCTTTCTTTTCTTTTTCCTTCTACCTAGCGCATGAAAGGGAAAGCACAGATGGACAGGGAGTTGATTCTAGCCCAAAGGTGGGCCACTAAGGCAGATTTCGATTATAATTTACTTGTGATTGTGAAATAACTAATGATCCATGGTAAAAAATGTTTGGGCTGGATCAAGCCCTCCACTAAAGGCTTTGGGCCAAGGCACCCAAGGGAAATGAACCCTAAAATTCATCTAAGCCAAGTAGTTTCATGTAGTTCACCAAATATTACCTAGAATTTCATTATGTTGCACTTTAAATATTTTTCCCAATACTTATTATTTTATGTTCCCACAACTTAATAATTTAGGTTCCTACCTATATGGTAATTAAAAGTAAGAACACCCCCTTTTTAACTAATGGCTTAAATCTTTTATAGTATACAACATACTCACTTATAATAACAACAAAATAATTTTCCTACTTAAATTAATTCCACTCCACACCTAAATCCAGTTTGAGTTTCAAAATACTACCCCTTACTTGCAAGTTATGTAATTTTCTAATTTTTGTGGGATGTTACACTCTCCCCACCAAATTTGAAGTTTGTCCCCAAACTTCGTCCTACCAATTCCGCTAACTACTCAAGACGCATGCCCAACACACATGCACTCATGCAAGACATTATAACACATGCCGCTAGCCATCACTTAATTCAAAGTATTACAAACCAGTTGCACCATACATATACATTAGACAATATATAACAAGATTTTACTTGTCATTAGGGGATAGAATCTTTCCAAAGCTTAATCATAACGGACAATTTCTATTTTCCTCTTACACAAGGTCCAAAGACCATACTACAATAAAGATGAGGTAAAATCGACCCAAGGACTCTAGTTATCCAAAAATCATAATGAGGCTCAAGTCTTTATTACCTACTTAGTTAGCAACTAAACACAATTATTTGCACAGTATTTCTTACCGTATAAATTCTATATTTAATGGTTGACTGAAAATAAACATCCATTTGTGTCTTGTACTTTCGTACTCTCCTTTAGGCTTAAAAAAAAAATTCTATTCTAGTGATCACACAAGATGTGAGCCTGGTCCCATGCCAGCCTACCGTCGATTATCTTTTAATGCTATTATTTACACTTCTTATTCATTACGTGTGTCCACTTCAATAGCCTGCCATTTCTCTAATTTGCCCACCTGCTATACTTACTCTACTGAAAATACATGTAGTTACCTCCAAGGTGACTCTAAAATTTTATGCATTCTAGGTTGAGAGTCAGCAATTTGGTAGATTATTTCACAATTGATACACACAAAATTTACTACCCCCAATGAGGCAAATTTTTAAAACAGTTGGGATCTAGCTGCCTACTACTTGTACAGACAGAAAACTAATTAACTGTGACCTTCACTATACTCATTTTATCTATGCAATTTACATTTTCGCCTATCTCCTATTTAATCCTTACCTATAAAGAAGTTTCCATTTAATAAACACTTCACAGATAATTACTTGACTGAACAGACTTTCACAATTTAATGATCTACAGAAAATTAAGTAAATATAACAAGACACATCAGATTTCAATTTTATAATGTAGAAGGGTCTTTGCAAATTCACAGAGGTTCATCACAGACAAAAGTTCAGCAAATGTTTTTATTTTCTAGAGGTCTTAGTCCCTCACTATTGAGGCATAAAAAATTTTAACAGCATCAATTAAGTTAACAGCGCACCATGTGCTACTATCTTGCGGAAACGGAGTTACATTAATGAGTACTGTTGCACTAATTAAATGGGTACCATTTGGTGCATGGGGAGGCAATGGCAGCCTCGGTTAAGTGGCCAACATATGCATGCAGAAATTTTGCACAAACGGGTGCACAATGAAGGGGTGTGAAGGTGGGTTTGGCCATGTGTTCTTCATGCAATCAAGATGGAACCAAATGGTGCACCTGCAATGGCATGAAGAGGCATGTTTTGACACCTAAAGGGGACATGCAGCCGGCCAAGAATCCATGCAGTAGCACAATGCAGTATTTTTATTCTTTTCTCCAAGTTTCATGCGCACAAGATGGGTGTGTAAGTGTGGGTAGCCAAGTGTGCACACAAGGGAGAACCAAATGGTGCACATGCCTTGACATGAAGGGGTCTCTTGACACCTAAGGACATGCAATGGCCGACCAAGTTGCTTAGAAGAAACCAATGCAGAATTGTTTTCTTTCTTCCAAGCATTGTGCGCACAAATGGGGAGAAAAATATACAAGGGTAAGGTGACTTGTTAAGTGGGGTTTCTACCCAACAAATGTTGGCCAAAAGGATTCTTAAGGAGGTTGTGATGATGGACAAGATTTTGGGCTGAACAATTGCCTACACAAGGTCATGAGGCCGTGACACTAAGGGGAGGAAAAGACTCCAAATTATATTTGAGTCCAAGATCTATGTAGTTTTATGACAAGTCCAAAAGTCTAAGTTTTAATGCTGCTAATAATTCTGTTTCCTCTATTTTTGCTTCGTTGGCTAAACCAGACCACCTAATAGCAAGATCAACACAAAATATTTTCATAATCTCAATTTATCAACCTGAAGACCCCTCGTCCAATATCTCTCCTGACAACCAAAATAAAAGTTTCTGTATATTCAATTTATCAAACGGGGTCACAACTTAATCAGTAATTCCTTACTACATCCACTTATATGGTTTTACTTATTCTAGTTATTCAAGTCATTCCCTAGATTCAATTCCTAACTTGTTTTCAAACATAGACACCTAACAGAACTTTTTCCCTAGTTGATTCTCGGTGTTTGACAGTTTGATACCACCATGTTACCGGAGAATGTGTTGGCCAGACCCATTCTCCGAACAACTGGAGCATCACCTCATCACACACTGGGAATCGTCAATTTCCATGCTTTATTATTTATACTTTATTCAGGCATTAATTAATTATAGCCTATTACACATCAGACTTCTCTCTTGAGGAGGTTTTCGTGTCTCATAAATACTAATTCTACTTTCGTCATGCCAAGCAACGAGCGGATCCTACTCACTGCATGACATACACGACAGTAGTCTCAAAATTGAGGCACGGTTCCCACTTCAAGACAGAATCACAAACAATCACTTACAACATTATACCATTCAACAACTCAATTCAAATAATTCAATGCAGTGAATAGACATCACAATCGAGCAGGGCAAATACTATAACAATGTCTAGTATTCCACACCTAAACAACATTCAACAACCACAACAGTAAAACAGTGCAATCCAGGTCAAACTCAATTTCTCAACCATATAAACTTATCACAGCAGAATTCAACCGCTACACATCCAATCGCAGTAAGTCAAATTCCTGTAATACGGCCTACACTTTAAGCAGTAACTTATAAGATTCTCAGGACTCAAACTGCTCAAGTAATATATTTCAAACTTACTTTAATTCCACCAATTGCTTTCAGTATGTCTCAAAATAGTTCTAATATTTCAATCAAACTAACTTTCACAATTTATCCGAATAACTCAGCACGTGCCAATCACGATTCAGACAATCCAGTAATTTAATCCAAGCAGTCAGCAACCAACAAACAGTTTAACAGCTAAACAAACATACAAACAACAACCAATGCAACAATTACACACAAACACCTTGAACCGAACTGCTCTGATACCAATTAGTGTAACACCCACTCTTGTATGCATCCAAGAGGGTTGTTTGCTAAACCGTATTAGAGTTACAGCGGTATGGAACTCATTAACAAAATGAAATCATTATCAATCATAGGAAATTTCAATTATAAAACACTTTGCTGAATTTTCTATACTTTTCAGAAAACCTTGTTGTCTTATAAAATCCGTATAAAATCGAATTCAGATGCGATAAAAAATATTCCAAGCTTCTGAAAAACTAGACATCCGGGGCGTCGCGTACATATAAATTATTCGCGATTCGGAGGTGAATAGCCCCACGGAACAGAACGCACAAGATGCTTGCGAATTCTGTTCGTTTTCTGTAAAACCAGTTGTAAAGCGAAGCTTATTAAAATTTGTACAGGTTTCGTATAAAAATAAAACCAGCACAGTTTGAAAGTACATTCTCGGGGCTTCGCGTGCATAAAAAATAATAGAAAATCGGAGTTCGTTTGCCCCTTGAACATGACCCGTAAAGTACCGGTAAAACTGTTAAAATTCGATACTTAATGAAACGTTCAAAAACCCTTTTCACAAAACATTTCCAAAACAGTTACTGCTCATAAAAAGAATCAAAACAAAATAGAAGATGATAAAGTCTACAGTCATCCAATATTACCAAAATATTAAGCATTACAGTCATCCAATCAATTAAACAGTAACAGTGAAAGTCCATGCATCAGCAAGCAACAGCAAACATCACTCCTTCAAATGCTTTTTCGTCCTCCTGCCATTTAGGAAAATAGCAGCCCCAAAGGGGTGAGAATAATCCCAGTAGTGTGGCAACAAAACCAATAATATAACAGTATTAACTAGGCACAAAATCATAAACAGTCACTTCAACATATCCTTGTTCCTTTTCCTTTTTCCTTTTCATCACATTCATATATATAACGCATATAACACCTTTCCTTTTCATCATATTCATATATTGCGTATATAACGCCTTTCCTTTGCGCTTTTAGCACCGTCGTGCGCGCACTTCACAGTGGAATCAAATATACCCTTGGCACCTGAGCTCCATGTGGATTCCAACTGTGGGCCTATGCGGACTGATGCCAAGTGTCCCATACCCCGGTACCTTGGGGATGCCTATATGATGCTTGCTCAAACACATGGTCCTGTACATAACTATTCTAAAACAAGGCCTATATGATCTTGATACATGCATGTCATGCTATGCTTTCACACACAAAGCGTAAAAATGCGGTATGATGTAAGGTGCATGCTTATATACCTTTCATATAGCCATCACGGCACATATACTTTTCATATGCGTTATGCTGCCACATAACGTCTTTACCTCATAATCATATAGCCATCACGGCACATTTTCGGCAGTTTCCTTTCATCATAATGGAACATAATACTTTTACGGAATATGGAGCATCATGTCACAATTTTATACCAGTAGTCAATAGTCACATTAGGTAATATCGCCTGACACTTACCTTGTGTCCAAGCAATAAGCAACAGCACCAACATTCAGCTCACTCTATAAGAGCTACGTGCACCTAAATACATATGTGACAAGTCAGAATTAGTTCCATATTAATCCTATAATTTCCAAGTCATTTCCATTATTCCCATCCTTGTATTTTATTTGATTTAACAAGCATTCAAGACTAATAGTTGCACTAAGCCTAGTGTGCGCAAAAGGCCATTACACATACTGACTAATTGAATTAGACACATGCCACACTAGTTAACTTCTACTGTTTATGCAACACAGAAGGTCCTACAAGAGGGAACCATATTCCATGCTCAAATTGATTCTGTGTGTGTGTGACCCCAAGACCCAACCGGTCCTATCAAGGCAGAATTAAATGGCAGAAATAAAAGAATAACACAACACAATATACCTATCACGGCTGGAAGCTAGGGGACACACATTATACCTATTCACCAACTAGTTCCTACAAAGTCCAAGTGGAATTAAGCAAGGTCTAAAGTTGGCGGATCATACAGTTTCAATGCATGTCAATTTTAACCAAATATTCCAATCCAAGGCTGGTCTAATGCCATTAGGGAGGCCATGGTTCAAGTTTACAATTTCATTTTAAGCTTACCAACATTCAGTCTTAGTGTTGCTCGAAAGGGGGTTAGGTTTAGAAAAGAGGAATAGCCAAAATATCATATTTTGTTATATGCATGCAGGGACCGAATCAAGAGAACAAAAATGATAGTACCATTATTCTTCTAAAACATTAATATAAACCAGACAGTGAGGAAGTGAGAGTTAAGAACGGACTTTGATCCCCAAGAGTCCCACATCATTTTATTTTATTTCTCTTTCTTAAACAAAACAGTGCCTAAGTTACTTAGGTGTGCTCCAATTAGTTTTCTACACACTCCTCAATACGGGTAGCAGTCTAGAAATATCACAGACTCACAAGGCAGTCCAACACCGCTAAGGAAGGCTATGTTCCAATCTCCTACATCAGATTTCACTGTTGTGCTTTGTGTGAATAAAACAAGACTTCAAGACGGTGCAGGGGCAAGGGAGATTGACTAATCAAAAATGTATCACCCTAGCATATAGGTGGTGACCGACACAAAGAAAGAATAGAACAGCACAAGTATAGTTCCTAGACCTATAGGCAGCGTGCAAAAACAAAGGCAAGAAGAGCCAGAATATCTATAATTACGTATCTATATCTCCCTTTAAATGCAAGAGGTGACCGAACCAAAAGAAGAAAGGAGAAGCTTAACACTTACTCACCTCCTTGACTGCATCAAGCGGCTGGTAGCTCGGTTACCACAGCCATCTCCTACTCCAAACATACAAGAACTCAGATTAAGGTCTCCTAGATGTGCCATCGCCTGAATAGAGGTGGAGAGGAACAAGGGTCAGCTTGTGCTCAAGCTGTGATGACCGCACCACACAGGACCGAAAGGTTACATGCAAAGGAGGTAGATATCCAATGAGACAGAATCAAGGACGTGCAATAGAAGAGGAGGTTTGACCAAAACTGATTCATTATGCAGAAGCACTGAAAAAGAAGAACAACACCTCACCTCCTTCAATGGTCCACAAGGTCAGGTTCGGCTGCATGCCATGAGGAAATGTCCCAATAAAGACTGGATCACAAGCATGCAGTGAAGAGAACTCCATCATAACAAGTCTAGGGAGTGAAGGAGCAAGAGGCAGCAGCGAAAAACTCACCTTCTCCTACTAGACGGTGGATGTAGGTATAAGAAAATGGGAGCTGGAACGTTGAGCAAAGATCACAATCTGTGTGCAGGGGATAAGGAGCTCTCAACACCGAAAGGTTTAAAGGAATAAAGAAAAGGAAAGGATTCATCACCTATTCCTCCTTGTGGTTCAGCCGAGAGTGCCATAGGAAGAGGATGGAAAACGTTGCTATGACTCCTCACTGCAGCTCCGCGACTTGGGCAGAATTCGTAAGGAGAGGGACTTGCAACCATAGCTGCTGGTGTTCAGCCTAACGCATGAGTGAAGAGGAAGTGGAAGAAAGAACTTCCAACCTTGGGTTCCTTCTCTAAATGATGTAAGGTTGGTGGATGGTGCAGGGCCACACAAGGAAGGGATGAAGAATGGACTCATGTTGTTTCCCTTGGACTGTTGTCACTCAAACGAACCATGCAGGGAAGGGGAATGGAAACTTGGATGGTGGTTCTCTTCCAAGGTAGCTCACGGTTGGAGGGCATAGGGAGGAGAAAGGGATATGCAACTTTTCTGGTTGTTTCTTGTTAAGTTTCACGATCTGTGGGGGTATAAATATAGGGTTGGGTTTGATCAAGAAATGGAAATAATAAGTATTGCATGGTGATTCAATGATTCCAACGCATGTGCAGGGAATGGGGTAATATGATGGTCTGAGACAAGGTGGCAGCAAACTTGGATTGTATTTCCCTAAGACCATGCGCACAAGAGAAGGAGAGGGATAGCTTTAGATGAACACTTGTCACTTCTTGGCCAATGGAATTACCCCTGCAGATTTCCTTCAAGACATGCAGCCACATACAGAATAGTTTGCTGTCCCAAGTGTTATCCGATCAAGAAGAGATAGGGTGAGAGTGGTTTGCATGAAGAGTGATCAGCTTGCTCTTCCTTTAATGTGCGCCTAGGGTGAATGTTGTGGACCCAAATCCTGAACTGAAGGTGCAGTATGAAGAGACAAAAAGGGTATGATAGCTATGGCCCTAGGTAGGTGTTAGAGTGGTGAGGCTTCCAATGATCAATGTGACAACCTGCATAAGGGTTGCCCTCACTCCATCAGTTGCGTGGAGAAGTAAAAGAGGAGCTGTCATGTAGTCCTCAAAAGCAACAAAAGTCAGCATTGTAATCCCCCTATGCGCACATGTGACAGGTTAAAGGGATAAGGGCTTGCCATAGAGACACTAAATCCTCACAAGTAAAAAAAATCAGAAGACCACTCCTCCTATGCGCACAGGGGACCGAGAAAAGGGTGCTATATCTTTCTTTTCTTTTTCCTTCTACCTAGCGCATGAAAGGGAAAGCACAGATGGACAGGGAGTTGATTCTAGCCCAAAGGTGGGCCACTAAGGCAGATTTCGATTATAATTTACTTGTGATTGTGAAATAACTAATGATCCATGGTAAAAAATGTTTGGGCTGGATCAAGCCCTCCACTAAAGGCTTTGGGCCAAGGCACCCAAGGGAAATGAACCCTAAAATTCATCTAAGCCAAGTAGTTTCATGTAGTTCACCAAATATTACCTAGAATTTCATTATGTTGCACTTTAAATATTTTTCCCAATACTTATTATTTTATGTTCCCACAACTTAATAATTTAGGTTCCTACCTATATGGTAATTAAAAGTAAGAACACCCCCTTTTTAACTAATGGCTTAAATCTTTTATAGTATACAACATACTCACTTATAATAACAACAAAATAATTTTCCTACTTAAATTAATTCCACTCCACACCTAATCTAGTTTGAGTTTCAAAATACTACCCCTTACTTGCAAGTTATGTAATTTTCTAATTTTTGTGGGATGTTACAACAATCCTCTAATGCAATGGGTAAAAACATCATCTGGTTTAACCCCTCGAGCTCTTGCTGTCCTAAGGACCCCAGGTGCAATGACCCACCCATCAGAGAATCTGTCCTTATAATTCACGCAAGAAGAGGTAACATACCCTCGGCTTTACCAACAGTCCCACTAACACAAGATACTCCCTCCTATCACATTACTTATACAAGATAATAATAATCTCCGAGAACATAATCCATACGCAGATAACAATATTCATATCATATCTGTATTTAACGGCAAAAGTATTTTATATAAACAAATAATGGTATACTAGTTATATATTACTTATGCACAATCCACTATGACTTCCTAGATATGGTTCTTTCCTCGAACAACCTACTCATTTAACTTGACTAGTCATTAGTCCTAGTCCATAACATAATCATCACCACATGATTCCAACATCTTTCTCATACTTCGACACATATTTTACAACTCTTAATAGTACCCATGCTCGGTTACAATTCTAATCCATTGTCTAACATGACTCATAGCACTATGCTCAACACTGTATAAGATCCATTTCATTAAAAAAAACATGACTTTTCTCTCAGTATTTCACTACGACACAAAAAGTGCCATCATTTATTAGTCCATGCATTCAGCGCATCACGACCACCAAGTAAATCTCAACTTCGAGCGGTGCTCGCCTGGGACTTCCAAGAGGAACACCTCTTAGGATTCAATCCATAAGGGAGCCAAGGACAATCTTAATCATCACATCATTATCAACATGTGTGCTAAGGTATAACTTGCACACCGGGACTCCATAATGAATCTCATACCAGATTGAGCGTCCAATGACACTCCAAAGAGACCATCTCTTCATATACTTCCCATCATAGGGGATTTCACTTACATCATTTTTCTTTTACCAAAGAATTTACTAATTCATGACAACACAGGTATATATATATATAGGCACCCAAGCCTTCACAAGCACGTAATTATATATATACTGGCACTTAAGCCATCACAGGGTCATTATCCATCTCTTTATCATAGTATATATATTTATATACCATCATGCAATTTTGAATTATTATAGTCCATTTCAAATATCTCCTAGCAATTATGCCATTTCAAAACACAATATTCCCACTTGGAATTTTCAAGAAACAACTATTATGGGTCAATTCTCTTATGTAATTTCTCACCTGAACCCCTACAAGGAGTCATTCTCAAGTAAAATCCTATGGATCATTGCACACATATTATCAGTTCACAAAATAAACAAATCACAACTGCTCAACATCATCAAGGCATATTAATACCATTACTACACCACATTTAGTCATACTTTCTCATATCACCTTTGTTTCCCTTGTGACACATTTGTCAAGTCAAACCCTCATTCCATTTTGGATCATCATACTTTCAATAAAATTTGTCTAATGCCATCCATGGCAGTTTCCTCAACTTCTTACATTGCTCTTTCTATACATTATTTTACTCTCACTCATGTTCAACCAATATTAACTCATCATGGACTAAAGTACCATTTTTCAACATTGAAGTATCCAACACATCATTTTCATAGTTCTTTTAAGGAACTCTCATTCCTCAATTCAAATTTTGAAGATTCAAACTCTTCCTACATCCAAACATCTTAATTCATCCAAGTGTATGCCCTTCTCAAGGGTCTTATAACCTTCTCAAGGGAGTAGCTTGAAGTGTATTTTCATTTTGTATTCAAGTCAGCACCTTGGGAGATGGTTGTAAGCTCCAAGAGCAGCCCTTGCATCTGTTTTGAACCTTTGGTGAGTTGTTCAACCTTGATCATGGGTTTTAATGGGTTAAAGATGATGTCTTTGTATGTAAAGGGGTTAAGCAAGTAACCAACTGGTATGTAAACCTAAAAGGGTATAAAAATGCATGCTTTAACGTGTTTAAGTGTTACAAATGGAACCTTGGAAGGATGTCTTCACGAAATGCAGAAACTGCATTCTGTCATGAAATATCCGGATATTTGTCGAGCAGATATCTGGATATTGGATATCTAGATATGGGGATCTGAATATCCGGATATTGTATATCCGGATATGGTCAGTAAGATATCCGGATATTGCATATCCGGATATGCCCCGAGGAATATCCGGATATTCTGGGATTTCGAAGAACAGTAGCTGCACTATTCATATAGTAGGCTATTGGGGGTTTGTGGACCTTAGATTAAGGAAGTTGGACTTCTTTAATTAATGAACTAAGTCAGAATCATGTGATTAAGGACTTATGGCTTTGTTGGAAGCCTTAAGACGTAAAATGTAATGAAAAGGCGTGGTCTTTAAGTTGTATGCTTGTGGTGCATATTTAATAATATATTATTGGTCCATAACAGATTGTTATACTGTTGTGTTTGTACTTTGAGAGTGGTTGGACTCTTGGCTTGGATTTATTGCTTGCAAGGTAAGCTTTCGTGTCCTCGGTTTAGCCATGTTGTGGTTCCACCATGTCCCATGGGGATGCGGTTTATGCATGCTGTGTTACATGTTTTTGATGTTTTGGAAATGCTGTTGAGCTGTTATTTGCAATGTGCTGTTATGATATGCATGTGAGTCCACCTATACGGTAAGCCTGAGTATGTAGTACATACAATAGGGTGAGGCTGTGGGTGAGGTGCAAGCGGTGTTCCTTGTACTTACTATATGGGTAATATGAAAGTAATCTGGCCTTTGAAGGCCGATGCATGTAAGGTGTAAAAACAAAATTTTTACTGCGGAACATACATGCACACATAGGTTCATGCTTTAAGACATCATGATGTTACCTTGTTTTTGACCTGATCAGTCAGGGAGATCAGATGTCAGGCTTGAAGGGTTCAAACCCTCTAATGGTGATCCACACCACCGTTCGTCAATGATGCAAGAACCCCTTCTTGAAAGCCACCAGATGAACACCACAGTGAGGCTTGCTATGCGCACAAGTGGTGAAGGTGGAGGCTAGGTATTCTGTTTGGAAATGTGTAGTGAACTACCCTACAGAATGGTGCATGAGATGAAAGAGAGTAGGTTAGGTTTTCTTAACAAAACCCTAAGGTGAGGAACCAGTATATATGCGCACACCTTGATGAGAGGATGAGAGAATTAATTCATTCAAAAATGAAAACCAACTTTCAAACTCCTTTGAAAGTTGTGCATGAATCAGGGGAGGATAAGGTGGAGCTGTTGCAAAACCAATTTTGCCAACAACCTCCAATCTTATCCTCATGAAACTAAGTTCAAAATAATTTAAACTTAAATTCATAAACTATCATATAATATACTTTTCATGAGCATAATTCAGCCCTTAAAAGGGGTCCAAATATATTGAGTAGTTGCATTCAAAATTTGAATCAACTCACCCACTGATTCCCTCAACCACCAAATCTGAATGGAGCTTTGTTTTAAGTGATAAGATGACATTCTTATCACTCAATTATGCACCCCAAACAGCCCAAGAATATGCTCCAAAGATGCTTCTTGATCCAAGGAATATGTTCCAATAAGATCCTATCTTATCCTTTTGTTATGAAACATCGTTTCAAAGCCAGTTCGAATTCAAATTCAAACACTTGAATTCAAATGTTCAAACATTCAAATTCAAAATTTCAAATTTCAAATTCAAAATTCGGATTTCAAAATTTAAATTCCAAATTCAAATTTCAAATTTCAAATTTCAAATTCAAAATTCGAATTTCAAAATTCAAATTCCAAATTCAAATTTCAAATTCAAAATTCGAAATTCAAATATTTGATTATTAATTTAACTAATTAAATTAATTAGTAATGGCTTGGCATATCCAAGCCCATTACTAAGCTCCATGCACCACCCACCTATTTAGGTGGGCTTCCAAACAGCTTCTTGGGCTAACAACCATTATTAGGCCCAATACCTTTAAAGCTAGTCCATCATGACTACAAGGTGTTAGTGTGTGACCCATTAGGTCCAACTTAGCTTCTGACATAATTGGGCTTAGGCCCAACAAGCCCACAACCCAATTAATGACAACACAGAGCACTAGCAATGCTTTGTTGCCCCAGAAATAGTCAGATTAATGACTTGATCATCCTATTGCACATATTTGGTTACCGTATGTATTTCCCTTCGTCTCGGTTATCTTCCCATTAACCTAGGGTAAGGAAATGTATCAACCCCTACGGTTTAGGGTAAGCTTTATTCGAAATAGGGAATCTTCAATTTACTGACTCTAAAGGCAGATCATCTCATGATCTCTTTTACTATGCATAGATTCCCGAGTCCCTGTAAATGTCATCCTAATTTCTCCTGTTTACAGATAACCTAATCTCTCATAGAGATTTGACGAATTCCTTCAGCTTATTACCCTAGCCCTGTGCCCTTTAAGGACACACCCAACAGTATACCTGTGAGTCTCCATGTTTCAGGCAGACGAGGCATACAATCAAAACATGCCTTCAAGAACACAGTCTAGGTAATAACTTCTGGTCTAATGAAAGACATACCCAAACATAAAGAGATTACTCTAATGACACTATTTGTGAGATTTCCTCATAGAGTCTCTTTTTGGGTCTGTTCAGTGCGAGCTATACTCTTATAGGTCCACCCACGACTTTAGCTAAGATATCTCCATATTTGCAGCTCATGAGGTCTTTACCCTGTATCCATATACAAGTAGATAAGTCGTACTAGTCTTACACGAGATCACTGATCCCCAAACTCAGTGTCTCTAGACTAGGAACATATAATTATGAATAGACATGCAATATCCTTGAATCCTCATGATCGTGATCTCATCACAGATACTCAAGAGATACCTATTCTATTCCAAGGGGTTTATCCAGTTTGTTCATATAATATTAACAGTAATATCGAGACATAATATGAAACTGAATAAATAGTGCTTTCATTTATTCGCGACAAACAAAGTTCTACATCTAGTGTCCTTTATTTAATCAAAAGATTGTCTCTAGGACACCCATATGCTAACAAGCTCCCACTTGGCCTAGAGCCAATCAAACATAAGTCGTATGCCCAAAGCCTCATAATGACTATCATGTTTTCTCTGAGAAACAGCCTTTGTCAGAGAATCGGCCAGGTTATCATCTGTGGGAACATAATCCATTTTTATATCATTCCTATCAATGATTTCTCTAATCAAATGATATCTGCGGAGCACGTGTTTAGATCTTTGATGAGACCTAGGTTCCTTTGACTGCACAATGGCTCCTATGTTGTCGCAAAGCAACTGTAGGGGCTCACCCATGCTTGGAACCACCCTTAGTTCATTTATGAACTTCTTTATCCACACTGCCTCCTTAGCTGCTTCTGAAGCAGCTATGTATTCAGCCTCTGTCATTGAATCTGCTGTTGTCTCCTGCTTGGAACTTTTCCAAGACACTGCCCCACCATTTAAGGTGAAAACGAATCTTGACTGTGACTTGCAGTCATCTTTGTCACTCTGAAAGCTGGCATCAGTGAACCCTTTCACTGTTAACTCATTAACCCCACCATAGACCAGAAACGCATCCTTAGTTCTTCTTAAGTATTTAAGGATGGTTTTGACTGCTGTCCAGTGACCCTCTCCAGGGTCTGACTGGTATCTGCTCGTAATGCTTAAAGCATATGAGACATCTGGTCTCGTACATATCATGGCATACATGATGGATCCAATAGCCGAAGCGTATGGAATTCCACTCATGCGATCCTTCTCAGGCTGTGACTTAGGACACATAGCCCTTGATAGGTGTACCCCATGACTGACAGGAAGAAAACCCCTTTTCGACCCTTCCATGCTAAACCTCTTTAGCATCTTGTCAACGTACGTGGATTGAGATAAACCCAGCAGCCTCTTGGATCTATCTCTATAGATCTTTATACCAAGTATAAAGGTTGCCTCTCCCAAATCCTTCATGGTAAAGTTTTCTGAAAACCACTCTTTCGTTATTTTTAATGTGGGGATGTCATTTCCTATTAGCAATATGTCATCTACATAGAGCACTAGGAAGACGACATTACTCCCATTAACCTTTCTGTAAACACAAGGTTCATCCTCGTTCTTGATAAAACCGTTACTCTTAACGACTTCATCAAAACGTATATTCCAACTCCTTGATGCTTTAGCCCATATATTGACCTTTGTAGTTTGCATACCATATGCTCCTGATCTTTGATTTCAAAGCCTTCAGGTTGTGTCATGTACACTTCCTCCTTCAAGAACCCATTCAAGAAGGCGGTCTTGACATCCATTTGCCAAATTTCATAGTCGTGGTATGCTGCTATTGCAAGCATGATCCTAATAAATCTGATCATGGCAACTGGTGAGAAAGTTTCATCATAGTCAACTCCTTGTCTTTGACGATACCCTTTCGCCACCAACCTAGCTTTGTAGGTCTGAACGTTGCCATCTGCATCAGTCTTTCTTTTAAAGACCCATTTATTACCGATAGGAACTATTCCTTGCGGTTTAGGAACCAAGGTCCATACCTTGTTCTGATACATCGAATCCATTTCAGATTCCATGGCTTCAAGCCATCTTGAGGAGTCAACATCTTTGACCGCCTCCTCGTAGTTACTTGGTTCATCATCCTCAACAGTTTGCTGATTCTCAATCACAAACCCGTACCTCTCAGGTGGATGGATGACCCTCGTAGATCTACGGAGTTGTGTGTTTACTTCTCCATTGGAGAACGTCGCCTGCGGAGCAGACTCGGGTTCCTCAATCTGTTCTTGTGGATCTTGCACTTCTTCAAGATCAATCTTACTCCCACTGCCTCCTTGAGAGATCAAATCCTTCTCAAGGAACTCAGCATTCTTTGACACAAACACTTTGTGTTCTTCCATGGAGTAGAAGTAATATCCCTTAGTACCTTTAGGATACCCCACAAATAGACATTTAATACTCTTAGCACTAAGCTTGTCTGATGTCAACGCTTTGACATAAGCTGGTGATCCCCATATCCTGAGGTAACTCAGGTTGGGTATCTTACCACTCCATATCTCATATGGTGTGGTCTGAATAGATTTAGACGGTACCCTATTTAGAAGGTATGCCGCTGTGTCTAAGGCATATCCCCAAAATGATCTTGGATGTTGAGTCTCACTCATCATAGACCTAACCATGTCTAACAAGGTCCTGTTTCTCCTTTCAGAGACACCGTTTTGGTGTGGTGTGTAAGGAGTGGTAAGTTGTGAGAGAATTCCATTTTCTCTCAGATAATCCTGAAACTCGTGGCTCAAATATTCACCACCACGATCTGATCGTAATGTCTTAATCATCTTGCCACGCTGTTTCTCCACTTTATTCCTAAACTCTTTGAACTTTTCAAAAGCTTCAGATTTATATCTCATTAGGTATATATACCCGAATCTTGATTTGTCATCTATAAAGGTAATGAAATAAGAATATCCACCTCTAGCCTCAATAGACATTGGGCCACATACATCAGTATGAATGAGTTCTAATAACTCACTAGCCCTATGACTCTCAAGCCCTTTGGGCTTTTGTCGAATCATTTTCCCAGCTAGACAAGATTCACACTGTCCATAGGATTCCAAATCCATTGAGTCTGTAACAGCCCGTTACGTACCGGTGTTGTTAACATTGATTATGATATTAAGCGCAGTTACAATCACAGTAATTGGTTAATTAAATTACGGGCAAACTTTTTCCTTTTATCATATTCCTTTTTATAACAATATCCGTTTCCGTAATCAATTAAAACAACACCATAACTGTAAATGCAATACGCGGAAGCAAACAGTCTACTAACATCACTAATCATTCTTTTTATTCAACTCATTTAAACTCATCAACTTATTCTCATTTCTTACCATTTTCTAGCCTTTTACATAAGCTACGCGTGGTTTCAAACCACGTACCATTTGGAGTTCTACCCACCAAGTTATGCCCCTTTCTTTAAGTCAGGAAAAACCTGAATTTTCAAAATTTCCACTGTGGTAATCGATTACCAGTGGGTGGTAATCGATTACCACCTGTCAAAAATGAGGCAGTAGCCAAATTTTGACCTCCTCTGTTCTGGTAATCGATTACCAAGCTTGGGTAATCGATTACCTCACATGGTAATCGATTACCAAGCCTCAGTAATCGATTACCAGTGAAGACAGTAGCCAAATTTCGTCCCCTGTTGCATGGTAATCGATTACCATGCTTGGGTAATCGATTACTATGCAGTAAAAGTGACAGATTACAGCATTTTAAGCCCAAGAAGGGTTGTGTAATCCATCCCTAACCTCTTAGTACTCCACACAACACTTAAACATACTATAATCAAGGCTCTAGGCCCTTCAAACATGCATTTTCATTCAATTAAGGATCATTTACAAGTCTTTATTCCAATGGCCATTTTACAACAATTATGGACCATTTTACAACATTCTTGCCAAGACTTCAATTACAATGAATGTGGCAATGGACAAGTCCCATGCTCACTCAAATATACAATAGGTTCCAAAGTTATACATATACATCATATTGAAGAATCTAACATGTAGTCATGAACATACAAAGCATGGCATTTTCAACATGCATAAGTTCATGATCTAATTTTAAAGCAGATACATATGCAAGGTATGTCCCTATCCAATGCTCATCACATGGTGCCTCCAATATGCACCTCATGCTCCACTCTTCCAGGCTCAACCTAACCTGAAATGATGCCCCACAACACGGGGTGAGATATATAAATATATCTCAGTAAACCAAGGGCCCTGGAGGTTTCTCCACCCCATGGCTCACTCAATGTGCAAATATAACATCATACAATATGCAAGCAATGCAATATCACCCACCAACTGGAGACAACCCGAGAACATCCACTCATGGATTCATGTTCAAGGACTCCATCATATAACTCCCGAGACAGTCCTGGCGCCTCTCCCATGGTTGAGAAGACTCCATGGCAATACCCAACCGGAACTCCTCATGAGCCCTATCCGGCGGACGTCCCCGTTTGGATCATCCTGGCGCCGCTCCCAGAGTCGACTCCATGGCACATTCCAACTGGCATTCCGTCACGAAATGATCCAGCGGATGTCCAAACTCCACACACGTCAACTGGCCAGTGACCAAACAATTTTCACAAAATCAAGCAATATGCATACAAGCACACAATCACACAATGTCATAACCACATAATCCAACCACAACCATCCACTAGGTGTGGTGGAGCACACAAGGGCTAAACCCCAGTTCCAATGGTTACCTCAATACCGAGCCCATGCTCCAAACGTAAGCTCCAAGCTTACCCGCTTCCAAAGCGTCCAAAAGAGGCAACCTAGATAATCCACAACATGATTATCAATACAATTCCAATGTCAACCATTCATTTACACAATTAATCGTCATTTAAATCACCTAAGCCAAAGGCTATTTTTCCATACCATTTTACTTCAATCTCTTTTATAGGCTAATTTACCAATTACAACATGAATCACACATTCTTTCTTCTCATTTCACTTTACCACACTATGCCATCATCCAATTAAACATCATTTTCAATCATTCAACTTCCATTACATCATTCTTATATCATTTTTCCTCAATTTTCATCATAGTTCGGATTCCTCACAAGGTATGCCCCAAGGCTTTTCAATTCATTTTAACACTCATACTAATCATGTAATCATATTATCAACCTATACCAATGGTCCATCATTCAATTATTCAATTTCTCCACATGCCAATTTTCACCAAGTTATGAACTCAACCCAAAATTTCCTAAGTTAAAAATCCCACTTTTTCACCAAAATTTATCATAGCATTTCTAGCTTTCATGCATCATTCTAAGGCATTTTCATCTAATAGCATTTTTCCATTTGAGCTCTCTATCATCACACATCTAAAATCAAAGGTTTAAAGCATAAATTTCTAGATCTATGAATCCAACCATAAAAGTACCACAAATATACTCACAATGTGTTGTATGATCACCACCAAGGCTTCACTAAACCATTTGAAGATCAAAACTCCAAGAAATCTCCAAAAACTCAAGTGGGTCGAATCTGAGTTTGTCCATTTTCGCCCCAAGGAGGTGGTTTCATGGCTTCTAAGTGTTACCAATGGCTTTGGAAGGTTGTTTACAATAGATTTCAACACCAAAATCAAGTGATTTGGTGAAGAATTGAAGAAATGGTGAGGGAGGAGAGAATTGGCCATGTTCTTTGTGAAAGAGAGGGGGTTCACGGTGGGAAGAAGAGAAAGAAGAGAGAGAGGGCGTGAGGGTGAGGGGAAAAGAGAGGAGGGGAAACTTAAGTGGGTTTTGGTCACACGGGTCCCACACGCGATCTAACTTTAATCCCGATAAAAATTCTGATCATATATTCTTAATCTACATATTTTTCCAGTCCATGTCATATTTTTCTTTCCTCAAAATTCTCATAAAAATTTCACACTTATCGGTACACTCGTACCGCAGTATTTAACACTTAAAAAGTCACTATTCATCACTTTTTCACAAATTTGCCTATTCACTCAATTTTTCGCCCTGATTCCATTTCCAGCATTATTTTTGTCATATTAAATCTCTAACTCCATTTTTCATGCCTCGGTTTACGTTTTTGGCAAATTACCATTTTGCCCTTTTGCCCATTTTGGCCCTAATTCTCGGATTTTCACTAATCCTTCCCTTTTAAACCCATATTTTATCACATAAATTCACATTTAATTTTCCGAGGTGTTATATTCACCCCACCTTTTAGGAATTTTGTCCGCAAAATCAACTATGCACATATGCTAACTCGGGATACAGCCAGAGAATCTCAGTCCCCCGTACCCAAGAAGCTCCATCCAGTGCGCGGACACCAACATAATTATTTAAATTTTTATCTTTTGGCTTTCAGCCACATTTCACAATAGTCTTGCCTTTCAAAGGCCCAATGGGAGACCTCAAGTCCTTCCCAATCTCAATCTCAACCGGTGACACCACATGTGAACAACCGGAGCGCACCACACAGTTGTGCTCTATCAATGCTTTACCAAGCCAATTTCTTTCAGTTTCTTTTCAGTTTCTTTTCACTTTCTTTTTACAAGTCCGGCTACCTAGCACATATAGCCCATATTTTCTCTTGGCAGGTTTTCCTACCAAATTAACATATCAACCAATATACCCATAGGGTTATGCTACATCCTATTCAATCTGTGCCACACAGGCAACTATTACTTACTGGCACAATACAGCCACAATTTTCCTTCTCTGAATTTTATTCTTATGGAGTATCAACTCTTGTCATCAATCTTTTTCACATTTCTTATTCCACATTAAACACTATTATGGAATCTCACAGCCTCTCAGTGCAACTCACTGAGTAAACATCTAGTTCATGCTCACTATAACTTCACATTTTCTGAGGGAACAATCCCCATTCTTGGCACTTAGCCACAACTCGTATCTACACATCTTTCTTTTCTCATGTTCTCAACCTACAACGTACCATTTCACCTCAACACTTTACTCTTTTACAAGCACCATCTTTGTGCTCAACAGTCAACCTATCCTTACAAGTCCACCAACTTCACCAAAACACAATGGCGAATCTCTCTCTCAAGACCTTTATCTGGTCCCCAATGGACCACACATTACACTTATACTTAACATCAGTCATTTCAAAGACTTCAACCATCAATTCACTCATTAATTTTCATACACTAGCTCACACTTACAATTTCAACTAACCATTTCCGAACTTAACACATAGGCCATCATTGATTTCTCACATTAAAGGCAACATGCCTAAGATTTCAACTAACAATTCTCTTTAATTACCGTTCCATATTCTTGTTATCAATTCCACATGTGTTTCATTCTACACACCTCACCTTCATTATCATTTCATTCAATACACCTCACTTTCATTATCATTTCATTCCACTAGTATGCCTCATTCCGAGGTTACGTATCATCTCTTTCTCATATCTGTCCCATCACATAGGGATTTTCAAAACCTATTTATCATGCCACTAAGACTGAATCCACCACTATCATTACTTTCATAATTTCATATCAGTTGTTACACAAGTCTCTCGGACTATTCACAGTACTACTAACACACTCAACCATATATCTTGGTACCTAGTCAACAACAACCTCAACATTGTGTATTTTCAACACACCTCTCACTATAATTTCCGTCTATACAACTCCATCAGTGACTCTACCACCAGGGTAAAGATATCAACATTTCATTTCACCAAATACATTTCTCTTTAACAACTAGTATCCACACTTTCTTACTTGACTATATCATCATTGATCACAATTAAAATCATTGGCCACTTTGGCCACCAACTGAAAATCATTGGCCACTTTGGCCACCCAACTTAGCTAAACATCTAGCCATCACAAATCTTCCCAAAAGACTTTGACTCACACCATCAGTACTAATCAATTTTCCATTCCCTTCACATAGGGTGACAATCCAATAATTCATTTCATAATTTCTGTAAAACCATAACAATTACCACACTTGGTATACACTCATGCACATCTCCGAGTGCTCAATTTCATAACTCAAACTGCCATCTCATGGCATCTCACACATTTCATCATATTTGGCATATTACGGTTCACTTACAGTTATCCAAAATTCACCTCTTGCGTTCCTCACAAGATACAATCCTCTAATGCAATGGGTAAGAACATCCTTAGGTTTAACCCCTCGAGCTCTTGCTGTCCTAAGGGCCCCAGGTGCAATGCCCCACCAATCAGAGAATCTGTCCTTATAATTCACGCAAGAAGAGGTAACATGCCATCGGCTGTACTAACAGTCCCACTAACACAAGGTTCTACCTCGCACCACTTTACTTATACAACATAATAATAATCTCCGGGAACATAATCCATACGGAGATAGCCATACAAATAAATACATTCACATCAAATCCGTATATAACGGCAAACAATTCTTATATAGATACCTAATGGTGTACTAGTTCTATCTTACTCTCGCACCATTCATTATAACTTTCCAATATGGTTCTTTTCTCATCATTATACTCATTTAACTTGACTAGTCATTAGTCTTTGTCTATAACATAATCATCCTCACATGATTCCATCATCTTTCTCATATTTTGACACCAAATTTTCAATTCATAACAGTACCCATGTTCGGTACAGTCTTAATCCATTGTCCATCATGACTTATAGCAGCCATTCTCAACACTGTAGAAGATCCACTTCAGTAGAATAACTTCACTTTTTTCTCAATATTTCACTATGACACCAAGAGTGTCCTCATTTAACAGTCCATGCATCCCGTGCATCAGGACCACCAGATACATTATCAACTTCGAGCAGTGCTCGCCTGGGACTTCCAAGAGCAACACCTCTTAGGATTCAATCCACAAAGGGAAACCCAGGACAACATTAATTGTCACATATTACCAACATGTGTGCCATGGTATAACTTGCACACCGGGACTCCATCATGAATCCCATACCACATTGAGCATCCAATGACACTCCAAAGAGACAATCTCTTCATATTTCCCATCATAGGGAATTTCACTTACATCATTGTTCCTTTACCACAAATAATAATTTTTTTTTTTTTGTTCATTACAACACACATATACTTTTAGGCACCCCGGCCTTCACAAAACATATAGATATACACATTTATATATATTGGCGTTTAGCCATCACAGGATTACTATCCACTTATACTTAGACCACATCATCAACATTTCAATGCTCCCTCACATTATGTAAGCATTTTAGCATGATTAATACTCCACACTCATTTATATTTTTATCACCTCACATTTGTCAAGTCCAACCATCCTTAACTTATGGATTCTCATACTTTCAATCAAATTCACCAAATGCCACACATGGCAATTTTCCTCAACTTCTTATATTTTACGTTTTATTCATATGATATCCTCACTTATCTCCAGCCAACATTAACTCATCATGGACTTACGTCCCAATTTCAACACCGAATTATCCTACACGTCATTTCCATAGTCCTTTTATGTTACTCACAATCCTCAATCAAAAATTCAAATTCAATTTACTTCTACATTCAAGCATATTAAGTCATCCAAGTACATGCCCTCATCAAGGGTCTTATAACCTTATACTTTACCCTAAGGTATCCAGCATTACACAGTCACTCATTCATACTCAAGTTTTTTACAAATTCATTGGGGTTTCAATTCCCACCATGTCAAAGATATACCACTAATTTCCCACATATACTCCATTGTTCTAACTCCCATACATTTAGGGAAAACTTACCAACATCATAATACCAATATCAACCCAACTCAATCATTCTTACTCACCATAAGGCCACATTCAACTATGGTAGCATTCTACCCAAAGTGGTTAAGCATCTTATCTCCATTCATTCTCACTAAGTCCTCAATTACATCAAATTTACTCACTAACGTATCCATCCGTGGAGCAGTCAACACTGCACCCACAACCTCAGCCTAAGGACTGGCATTGGTGCTCCAGGGTTGTCACGAAGGCATCTTATACTGACCACACATTGAACACAAAGGAATGGGTTGATCAGGCCCAAACTAAGGAATCACATGTGTAGCAGTCAATAAGTGTCTACGTACAACTATACAGCAATCACCTCAATTACACAATCATCAGAGTTCCCTAAAGAAACTGCTCTGATACCATAAAATGTAACAGCCCGTTACGTACCGGTATTGTTAACATTGATTATGATATTAAGCGCAGTTACAATCACAGTAATTGGGTTAATTAAATTACGGGCAAACTTTTTCCTTTCATCATATTCTCTTTTCATAACCATAACCTTTTCCGTAATCAATTAAAGCAACACTATAATTGTAAATGCCATACGCGGAAGCATCTAGCTTAACAACAACACTAAACTTTTCTTTTTATTCAACTCATTTTAAACCCATCAACTCATTCTCCTTTCTTACCAAGTTCTAGCCCTTTACGTAAGCTACGCGTGGTTTCAAACCACGAATCATTTGGAGTTCTACCCAACAAGTTATGCCCCTTTCTTTAAGTCAAGAAAAACCTGAATTTTCAAAAATTGCACTGTGGTAATCGATTACCAGTGGGTGGTAATCGATTACCACCTGTCAAAAATGAGGCAGTAGCCAAATTTTGACCTCCTCTGTTCTGGTAATCGATTACCAACTTTGGGTAATCGATTACCTCACATGGTAATCGATTACCAAGCCTCAGTAATCGATTACCAGTGAAGACAGTAGCCAATTTTCGTCCCCTGTTGCATGGTAATCGATTACCATGCTTGGGTAATCGATTACTATGCAGCAAAAGTGACAGATTACAGCATTTTAAGCCCCAAAAAGGTTGTGTAATCCATCCCAAACACCTAAGTACTCCACACAACACTTAAACATACTCTAATCTAGGCACTAGGCCCCTTCAAACATGCATTTTCATTCAATTATGCAACATTTACATAGTCTTTAATATAATGGCCAATTTACATCAAATATGGTCCATTTTACAACATATTCACCAAGACTTCAATTACAATGAATGTGGCAATGGACAAGTCCCATGCTCACTCAAATATACAATATATTCTCATGTCCTACATATACATCATATTGAAGGATCTAACATGTGTTCATGAGCTTACTAAGCATGGCATTTTCAACATGCATAGATTCATGACCTAAGTCTAAAGCATACATCATATGCAAGATGTGTCCCTATCCAATGCTCATCCCATGGTGCCTCCAACATGCACCTCATGCTCCACTCTTCCAGGCTCAACCTGACCTGAAATGATGCCCCACAACACGGGGTGAGATATATAAATATATCTCAGTAAACCAAGGGCCCTGGAGGTTTCTCCACCCCATGGCTCACTCAATGTGCAAATACAACATCATATAATATGCATGTAATACAATATCACCCATCAACTGGAGACAACCCGAGAACATCCACTCATGGATTCATGTTCAAGGACTCCATCATATAACTCCCGAGACAGTCCTGGCGCCTCTCCCATGGTTGAGAAGACTCCATGGCAATACCCAACCGGAACTCCTCATGAGCCCTATCCGGCGGACGTCCCCGTTTGGATCATCCTGGCGCCGCTCCCAGAGTCGACTCCACGGCAAAACCCGACTGGCATTCTCACAAGGACGAACCCAGCGGATGTCCAAACTCCACACACGTCAACTGGCCAGTGACCAAACAATTTTCACAAAATCAAGCAATATGCATACAAGCACACAATCACACAATGTCATAATCACATAATCCAACCACAACCTTCCACTAGGTGTGGTGGAGCACACAAGGGCTAAACCCCAGTTCCAAAGGTTACCTCAATACCGAGCCCATGCTCCAAACGTAAGCTCCAAGCTTACCCGCTTCCAAAGCGTCCAACAGAGGCAACCTAGATAATCCACAACATGATTATCAATCCATTTCCAAATGAAACATTAAATCTCAAATACTCATTCATTTTACTTCAATCTCTTTTATAGATCAAATTACCCATTATATCATGAATCACACATTATTTCTTCTCATTCCACTATATCACACTATACCATCATCCATTTAAACATCATATTTATATCATTTTCCATCAAATTCACAACCTTTACATCATTTTTCCTCCAAACCACCCTATGGTTCGAATTCCTCAAAGATTGGTTCTACAAGGTTTTCAATTTATTTTAACACTCATACTACTCATGTGATCTCATTATCAACCTATACCAATGGTTCATCATTCAATTATTAAATTTCATCACTTACCCATTTTCATGAAATTTCCACAAATTTTTCCTAAGTTAAAAACCTAACTTTTTCACCAAAATTTATCATAGCATTTCTAGCTTTCATGCATCATTCTAAGGCATTTTCATCTAATAGCATTTTTCCATTTGAGCTCTCTATCATCACACATCTAGAATCAAAGGTTTGAACATAAATTTCTAGATCTATGAAATCAACCATCAAAATACCACAAATATACTCACAATGTGTTGTATGATCACCACCAAGGCTTCACTAAACCATTAGAAGATCAAAACTCCAAGAAAACTCCAAAACCCAACATGGTTCGGATCTGTACAGTCCAAAAACGCAGCAATGGAGGTGGTTTCATGGCTTCTAAGTGTTACCAATGGCTTTGGAAGGTTGTTTACAATAGATTTCAACACCAAAATCAAGTGATTTGGTGGAGAAATGAAGAATTGGTGAGAGAAGAGAGAAATGGGTGGGTTTGGGTTCATTTTCCAGGGAGGTGCGCGCATGAAGGAGAAAAAAAGAAGGAAAGAAAGAAGAAAAGAGGGTGGGGGGCCAAGTGACTTCGGTCACACGGGTCCCACACGCGATCTAACTTTCACTCCGATAAAAATTCTGATCATATATTCTTAATCTACATATTTTTCCAGTCCATGACATATTTTCTTTCCTCAAAATATTGATAAAAATTTCACACTTATCGGTACACTCACAGCACAGTATTTAACACTTAAAAAGTCACTATTCATCACTTTTTCACAAATTTGCCTATTCACTCAATTTTCCGCCCTGATTCCATTTCCAGCATTATTTTTGTCATATTAAATCTCTAACTCCATTTTTCATGCCTCGGTTTACGTTCTTGGCAAATTACTATTTTGCCCTTTTTGCCCATTTTGGCCCTAATTCTCGGATTTTCACTAATCCTTCCCTTTTAAACCCACATTTTATCACATAAATTCACATTTAATTTTCCGAGGTGTTATATGTGGCGAGTTGCAGGTAATGATTTTGTCGTCATTGATAGGGATAGAAGAGAGATTACGAGAGGCGCGAAAGGGGAATTGGAGGAAGGAGTAGCAGGGACAGGGATAGGGATAGAGACAGGGACGGTGGTGGTGGTGGTGGTAGGCGGAGACATGGAAATCCGGTGAGGGAAGGGAGTGAGGAACGACGAGCTAGGATTGAACAATGGAATCGAGAAAGAGAGGAGAGGCTGTGATTGTTTTGTTTTTTACTTGGTTCTTCTTAACGGTAATTATTTATCTGATAATCTCTCTTTCTCTCTCTCTCTTGTGGTGTTTTTATCAACAGAGAATGGAATGGAACCTTTTAGAGCTTTTAGTTGTTTGTGGTCTGTGTATGTTTACGGAGATTGCAGCTATCTATCTGTCTATGGTAAAGTTTTTGTAATTTTGAATATATATTAAAATTGGGTACTAACCTTTGAGTATGCTAGCTTTGTAGGAATTTTCTGCTTTATGTACTGGTTGGTATGTAATTATGTATAATAGGTTGTTATATAAAGAAAACAATTGCAGAGTAGGAACCTTAATAGTTCATTTGTTACAAGCTTTTAGTCATGGATGGGAGTTAATTAGTTCTTTTCTGGTGTGGTGATGATCTCATATTGATGTTGTGAGGGACAATTTTTTTTGCAGCTTGTTGTGATCGTAGATATGATTTTGTGTATTTGTGTGCGTAATCGAAGTTCGGCTGGTGAAGTCGATTCTGTTAATG